>JAREIK010002006.1:402052-426232 GCA_029783825.1 Sapria himalayana
CTATATATCTTATATTGTTTATCCATTTTTATGTCTATCTTTCTATCTATATGACTATCTATCTGCCTATCTATCTATCTATCTATTTAATAGTCTATATATCTATTATAATATCTATCTATCTATCTATCTATATATCTATCTATTAATCTATTTGTATATATATATATATATATATATATATATATATATGTCTATTTATATATCTTTAAATAGCTATCTATGTATTTGTCTAATAATCTATATATCTATCTATCTAACTATATATCATTGTGTCTATCTATTTATTTATATATATATATATCTATCTATCTATATATCTATCATTGACTAGCTAATTAACTATATATCTATTTATTTTCTCTCTATCTATCTATATGTTTATGTATTAGTCTATCTAATTGTCTATAAATCAATCTAGAAATATGTCAATCTATCTATCTAAAAATCTTTCTATTAATATCTTTATCAAACTATCTATATATCTGCCTATCTGCTATTTGTACATATGTTTGTCCATATATAAGTTTGTCGGTCATTCAGTTAGTCTGTCAATTTGTCTCTCTATTAAACTGCCTACCTTACTATTTTACTATCTGTCTGACTCACTAACTGACTATATGTCTATCTAACTATCTATCTATTTTTCTATTTGTTAGACTATTTATTTGTCTATTAGTCTATCTGTCTATCTATCTATCTATATATCTATATGTCAATATATTTTTTTGGATATCAGTTAGTCTATCTATATATTTATTTATATGTCTATCTATCTCTGTATCTATTTGTCTATCTATCTATCTATCAATTTATCTAAATATCTATCTATCAATCTATGTAACTATCAATCTTTCTATCTATATGTCTATAT
The DNA here is from genome assembly GCA_029783825.1 of Sapria himalayana. Taxonomy (NCBI): domain Eukaryota; kingdom Viridiplantae; phylum Streptophyta; class Magnoliopsida; order Malpighiales; family Rafflesiaceae; genus Sapria; species Sapria himalayana. The sequence goes on from JAREIK010002006.1 coordinate 402,927, forward strand.
ATATGTCTATCTATATATCTATTTATCTATCTATCTATTAGTCTATCTATCTATCTATCTGTCTATAAATATATATATCTAGATATTTGTCTATCTGTGAATCTATCTATCTATCTATAGGTATATATATGTTTATCTCTCTATCTATATATCTATCTATTGATCAATCTATATGTATATCTATCTATCTATCTATTTGTATATCTATATATCTATCTATATATCTATCTGTATATTATTTATCTATCTATTTTCCAATCTATCTATCAATTTATTTGAGGATCTATCTGTCTAAATATTGATTAATCAACTTATCTATCTATTAATCTATATATCTATCTATCTATTAGTCTATCTATATGTCTACCAATCTTTCTTTCTATTTATTTATTAATCTATATCTATGTATCTATCTAATAATCTTATATATATATATATATATATATATATATATATATCCATGTATCAATTAATCAATCATTTAATCGATCTATCTACCTATAAATATGTTTATCTATTTGTCTTTACTCTATCTATCTAACTAGCTATCTGTCTATCTATCTATCTTTTTATATCTTTATCCGTCTATTTATTTATTTATGTATCTATCATTGTTTATCTATTTATCAAACTATCAATCTATCTGTCTATCAATCTATCTATCAATCTGACATTCTATTTGTCTAATTATGTGTCTATATTTTTATCTTTTTATCTATTTATATATCTTTGTATCTATTTGTCTATTAATCTGACTATTAATATATTTATGAATCTATCATCAATGAATCATTCTATCTATATATCTAGTGATATGTTTATCTATCTATCTACTTATTTGTTTATCTATCAGTTTATCTATCAATCTATCTATCAATCTATCTATTTAATTATCTATATATCTTTCATTCTATCTATAGATCTCTCTAATTATCAACCTGTATATCAATCAATCAATCTATCTATCTATATTTCTATCTATTTACCTTTCTATCTATATATCTGTCTATCTATCTATTTATCTATCTTTGTTTATATATGTCTATCAATCTATCTTTCAATCTTTCAATGAATATATTTATCAATCAATCATTCTAACTATATGTCTATCAATCTATCTATCTAACAATCTATCTATCATCTATCCATCTATCTATCTATTAATTTATCTGTATAACATTCTATCTTTCTATCTGCCTATCTATTTAAATATCTATTTGTCTATATATCTATCTATTTGTCTATCTGTCTATCTATCTATTTGTTTATCTATTTTAATATTTATCTATCAATCTATCTGCCTATCAATTTGTTTATGTATCTAACTAACTAGCTATCTATCTATCTATTCATCAATCATTCTATCTATTTATCTATCTATCTATTTATCTATCTATCTATTTATCTATCTATCGTTCGATCAATTTATTTATCAATCTATCTCTTTATCATTCAATCAATCTGTTTATCAATCAATCTAACTATCTATATATCTATCAATCTATCTATCATTCTATATATCAATCTATCTAGCTATATGTCTATCTATCTATCTTTCTTTCTTTCTTTCAATTTATTTTCCAAGCTATATGTCTATCTATTTGGCTATTTAACTATCTATTTATATGTCTATCGATTTGTCTTTCTATTAACAATGTATAAGTCTATCTTTCTATCTATCAATCAATATATCTATCAATATGTTTATTTATTTGTTTATCTATCTACTTATATATATGTCTGTCTATCTATCTATCTATTATTCTATCAAAATGTCTATCTATTTGTTTATCTATCTAACTATTATTCTATCTATGTTTCTATATATCTCTCTATCATCAAATCTATTTATCTCTCAATCTATCTGTCTATCTATATATCTATCTACATACCTATCTATCTATATGTATGCCGATTTAACTATCAATCTATTTATCTGTATGTTTATAAATCTATCTCTCTATTTATATGTTTGTATATTTGTATATCCATCTGTCAATATATCTATGTATCTATATCTTTATATATCTATATATCTATCTATCTATTTATATATCTATATATCTATCTATCTGTATATCAATCTATATATTTATCCGTCTATCTATCTATATATCTATTTATCTATCTATCTATCAATTTGTCTATCTTTTGTCAATCTATTTAACTATCTTTCTATCTATTTGTCTATCTATCTATCTATTAATATCATTATATTTCTATCTATGTATCTTTCTTTCTTTCTATATGTATATATATATATATATATATCTATCTATTTATCTATCCATCTATCTATCTATATTTCTATTTATCTATCTATCTATTTGTAAATCTATATGTCTATTTATTTGACTATCTGTCTAACTAACTATCTATCTGTTTATCTATCTATTTATTTATCAATATATATGTCAATCTTTTTATCTGAATATCTTTCAACCAATCATTCTATCAATATATATGTCTATCTATTTGTCTATCTAACTATCAATCTATCTTTTTATTATCTATCTTTTTATTTATCTATCTGTCTATCTTTATGCCTATATATCTGTCTATCAATCAATCTTTCTATCAATATGTCTATTAATCTATCTATTGATCTATCTATCTATCAATCAATCTATCTATCTATATGTCTACCTACCTACCTATCTTCCTTTCTTTCTATATATCAATCAATCTATATCTATGTATCTATTTAATATTCTATCTATATATATATCTATGTATCTATCTTTCTATCTACCAATCTATCTGTCTATTAATCAATCAATATATCAGTCTATCTATCTATCTATATAACTATCTATCTATCTATATATCTATCTATCTTTCTATATCTCTATATGTCTATCTATCTATCTATATATTTATCATTGTCAATCTATTTATCTATCTATCGATCTATCTATCGATCTATTTGCCTATCAATCTATCAATCAATTTTTTTATCTATTTTTCTAATTATGTGTCTATCTTTCTATCTATTTATCTAATTATATTTCTTTGTATCTATCTATCTATCTATCTGACTATTAATCTGTCTATGAATGTATCTATCAATTAATGATTCTATTTGTATATATATCTATCTATCTTTATGACTATCAATCTGTTTATCTATCTATCTACATATTTTTCTATCTATGAGTCTATCTATCTATCTATCCATGTTTCTATTTATTTATCTATCCGACTTTCTATTTATATATCTTTTTATCTATCAACCTGTATATCAATCTATATATTTCTTTATCATTCTATCTATCTATCTTTCTGTTTATCTATCTATCTATCTATTTATCTATCTTTGTTTATATCTATCTATCTATCTTTCTTTCAATCTATTTATGAATATATTTATAAATTAATCATTTTATTTATTTATCTATCAATATATCTATCTATTAATTGGCCTATCAATCTATACATCTATATATCTATCGATCTATTTGTTTATCTTTTTATATTTATATCTGTCTATCAAATCTATATTTGTTTATGTGTCTATCTATCTATCGATCTATATATATAAATATATCTATATAACTATTAGGTAATCTATCTACCTATTTGTATGTCCATGTATTTGTTTATCTATCTATCTATTTGTCTACCATTCTATCTATTTATCTATCTATTATTCAATCTATGAATATGTATATCAATCTGTTCACCAGTCTTTTTATCAATTTATCTATTAATCTATCTTTCATTATATCTATCAATCTATCTAGCTATTTGTCTATATATCTAACTATCTATCTATCTATCCATCTATCAATATATCTATCATTATGTATATCTATATATCTCTCTATAAATCTGTCTATTAATCTATTTATCAAACTGTCTATATATCTGTCTATTTGTATATTTGTATGTATGTCTATCTGAATGCTAAGCAATCTATATATTAATCTATCAATCAATTTGTCTATCAATCAATCTATTAATCTGGCAATCATTCTATCTATCAATATGTGTATTTATATATCGATATATCTATCTATCTATTTAACTGTCTATCTATCTATTTATCTATTTGACTATGTATCAATCTATATATCTATGTTTCTATTTATCTGTCTATTTGTCTATCTATTTGAAAATCAATATGTCTATTAAACTATCTTTACATCTATCTATTTCATTCTCTATCTATCTATTTGTTAATTTGTTGTATGTCTATCTATTTGTTTATTTGTTTGTATGTCAATCTATTTGTGTGTATGTCTGTGTGTATCCCTACCTGACTAAATGTCAGCCTACCTGTCTATCTATATATTTATTTGTTAATCTATTTATTTTTATCTATTTCTATTTATTTGTTTTACTTTCTATCTATTGATCTATCTATCTCTTTATCTATCTATTTGTCTATCAATCTATGTATCTATCTATCATTCTATATGTCTATCTATATGTTTATGTATCTTTCTATCTATCTATTTATCTAAATATATTTATATCTCTCTATCTGTCAATCTCTCTGTCTATCTATTTTTCTATCTATCTTTCTATCTATCTATTTATCTTTTTTCATATCTATTTGTCTATCTATTTGTCTATATATTTGTCTATCTATCTATCTATATGTCTATCTATTTGTCTATCAATTTATCTATCTAACTATCTATCTATCTGTGTATCTATTTTTCTATCTTACTATCTATCTATCTGTCTATCTATTTTCAATCAATATGTCTATCAATCTTGTATCTATTGGTCTATCAATCTATCTATTAACCTATCTATCAAACTATATATCTATCTATCTATCTATTATTCTAAATATCTTTATATCTCTCTATCTGTCAATCTCTTTGTCTATCTATTTTTCTATCTCTTTATCTATCTATTTATCTATCTGCATATCTATTTGTTTATCTATCTATCTATTTGTCTATCAATTTATCTATCTAACTATTTATCTATCTATGAATCTATTTTTATATCTGACTATCTATCTATTTATCTATCTATTTTCTATCAATATGGCTATCAATCTTCTATCTATTTGTCTATCAATTTATCTATTAACCTATCTATCAAAAAATATATATATCTATCTATCTATCTATCTATCTATTTGTTTATCTATCTATCTGTCTATTTGTTTGTGTGTCTGTCTATATATCTGTCTTTCTATTTGTCTTTCTGCCTACCTGACTATCCATCTATCTATTTATTTTTCTATCTATCTATTTGTTTGTTTATTTTTCTACCTGACTATCAATCTACTTGTATATCTAATTGACTATCTCTCAATAAATCAATCTATTTATCTTTCTCTTTATAATAATATTTCTCTATTCATCTATCTATCTATCTATATATATATCTATCTTTCTATCTATGTGTCTATTTGTCTATCAGTTTATCTGTCTATTTGTCTATCTACCTCTATGTAGACTGACTGCCTACCTGACTCTCTATCTCACTATTAGTCTATCTCTTAATCTGTATGTGTATCTAAATTTTTATTTATCTCTCTATTTGTTTGTTTGTTTTTTGTCTATTTGTCTATCAATATATCTATCAATTTTAAAATAAAACAATTTTTCAATTTTTCTATCAATCATTCTAACTATCTATCAATCAATCTATCTATCTTTTTATTTATCTATCTTTCTATATAACTATCTATCTATTTGTCTTTCATTCTATCTACCTATATATCTATTAGTCTATCTTTCAATCTATTTATCTTTCTGACTATCTATCTATCAATCTATTGTTCTATCTATCTATCAATTTTATATCAATTAGTCTATTAATCATTTATCAAACTATCTTTCTATCTGTCTAAATATCTATTTATCTTCTGATCTGGGTGTCTTTTTGTTTATCAGTTAGTATGTCTATTTGTCTATCTGCTTACCTACCTGACTATCTATATCTCTATCTGTCTGCCTACCTATCAATGTGTCTATCTGTCTTTCTGTCTGTTTATCTAGTTGTCTGTCTATTTGTATATCTTTATGTTTGTCTATTTATCTATTTATCTATTTATCGATCTATCTATCAATCTTTCAATCAATCTTTCTATCAATCAGTTTATCAATCTATCAATAATTTTATCTATTAATCTATCTATTTATCGACCTACCTATCAGTTTATCTAGCTATCTATATACCTGTCTATGTACATCTATATCTTCTTGTTTATCTATATGACTATCTATGTATCTATCTGACTATCTATCAATCTATTTATCTAACTATCTAACTATCTATATTTCTTTCTTTCTTTCTATGTATCTATTTATCTATATATCTATCTATTTATGTATATATCTATTTATTCATCAATCTATCTATCAATTTGTCTTTCAATCTATCTATTTATTAGTCTATCAATGTGTCTTATAATCTATCTATCAAACTATCTATATATCTGTGTATCTATTTTTCTAACAATTTGTTTGTCTATTTGTTTGTCTTTCTCTCTATATATCAATCTGTCTATTTTGTATACCAGCCTGACTAACTATCTGCCTGCCTGACTATCTATCTATCTGTCTATTTCTCTATCTATCTATCTATCTATCTATCTGTCTGTCTATCTATTTGTTTGTTTTTCTATCTATCTATATATCTATCTATATTTTTGTCCTTCTAATAATCTTAGTATCTATCTATATATCTATATGTCTATCTATCAAACTATCTATCTATCTATCAAACTATCTATCTATCTATCAAACTGTCTATCTTTTGTCTATCTTTTTGTCTATCAATATATCTATCAACATGACTTTGAACCTATCTATCAATCTATCACTCAATCTATCTATCAATATATCTATCACTTCATTTATCTATTTTAAAATTAATTTATATATCAATCTATTTATTAATCTATATATCAATCTATCTATCTATTTATCTATCAATATATCTATCTATCTTTATATCTATTTATCTATCTATCTATAGATTAATCTATCTTTCAAATTATTTATCTATCTTTCTATCTATATATATATATATATCTATCATTCTTCTTGTGTGTCTTTTTTTCTATCAATTTTTTTGTATGCCTACATGCCTTACTATCTACCTACTTTAATGTCTATCAATCTATTTGTCTATTTGTCTATTTGTCTTTATCTCAATTTATCTATTTTTCTGTCTATCTATTTGCATATCTATCTATCTGTTTATCTATTTGTTTATAAATATATCAATAATTTTGTCTATAAATCCATATATTAATCTATTATCATTAGATCATTCAATCTATCTAACTATTTAACTATCTATCTATATGTCTATCTATCTATTTATCTATTTGAATTTCAATCAATCTATCTATCTATCTATCTTTGTTTCAATAACTCAATCTATTTATCTATCTTTCTTTCTTTCTATATGTCTATATGTCTATCTATCTATCTATCTATCTTTTTGTCTATCTTAATATCTATCTATCTATTTATCTATTTATTTATCTGTTTGTTTGTCTATCTCTTTACCTATCTATTTATTTATCTATCTATCTAACTATTTATCTTCTTGTCTATCATAATATCTATTTATCTGTCTGTCTCTCTATCTATCTTTTTACCTATCTATATATTTATCTACTTATCAATTTGTTTATCTGTGACTATCTATTTATGTATCTATTTGTTTATCAATCCTACAATCTAATTTATCTATCTATCTTTATGTCTATCTATCTGTCTATATGTCAGTCTATTTATTTGTCTTTCTATCTATCTTTTTGTGAATTTGTTTGTTTGTCTATCTTTTTATCTATTTATCTATCTACATGTAAATCTATCTGATTATCTATCTATCTATCTATGGATCTATCTGTCTATCTATTAGTGTATATATATATATATATATATATCTATCTATCTATCTTAATTACTTTCTTTCTATCTATCTTAATATATATATATATATATATATATCTGTCTATCTATTTATCTATCTGCCTATCTATTTGTCTATTTATTTTTCTATCTATCTATCAATCTATTAATCTGTATATCTATATATATATATATATATATATATATATATATATATCTAATCGATTATCTATTTGTTTGTTTGTGTTTATATAAATATATATATATCTATCTATCTATTTGTCTATTTATCTTTATGACTATCTACCTGCCTGTCAGTCTATCTTTCTATCTGTGTGTCATTAATAATGTCTATCTATCTATTTGTTTGTTTATTTATATATATGTCAGTGCTTATATCTGGCTATCTATCTATCTATCAATATATATGTCTATCTATCTATATATCTATATCTATCTAATTATATATATATCTATCTATCTTTCTATCTAACTATCTATCTTTCTTTATATCTATTTCTTTATCTATCTATCTATTTATCTATCTATATATTTATATGTGTATCTATATGTCTATCTATATATCCATTTATGTATCTATCAATCTATCTATCTATCTATCTATTTTTTAATAATTTATCGATCTATATATCTAACTATATCTTTATCTATGTATCTATATAAATTATCTATCATTCTATCAATCAATCTATCTATCTATCTATCTATCTCTCTATCAATCTATCTATCTATCAGTCTATCAATTGGTCTATCTATCAGTTTATCAATTTGTCTATCAATATATCTATCAATCTGTCTACAATCTACCTATCAAACAATCTTTCTATCAATATTTCTATCTGTCTATCTATCTAACTATTTGTCTATGTATCTATATATCTATCTATATATCTATTTGTCTATATTTCTATCATCTCTCTATCTATCTATATGTCTATATATCTATTTATCTCTCTGTCTATATGTCCATCTATTGTATATTTATCTATCTAATAATCTATCTATCTGTCTATCTATCAATCTATCTATCAATTTATATATATATTAATCTATTTATCTGTCTATTAATCTATCTGTCAAAATATCTATTTATTTGTCTTTCTATCCATCTATATTTTTATTTATGTGTCAATTTGTATATCAGTTTGTCTCTCTTTGTCTGTTGCCTGCCTGCCTAATTTTCTACCTACCTGAGTGTCTATCTCTCTTTCTATCAATCAATCAATCTATTAATCTATCTATCTATCTGTCTATCAATCTTTCTATCTATCTATTTATTTTTCTATCTGTTTGTATATCTATATGTTTTTCTATCCTTCTATCTATCTATGAATATATCTATCAATCTATATATCAATCAATCTATCATTTTGTCTATTAATCTGTCTATTTATTTATTTATCTCTCTATCTATATATCTGTCTATCTATCTATCTGTCTGTCTATCTATATATCTATCTATCATTTTATATATTTGACTAAATATCTATCTATCTATCTCTATTTATCTATCTATTTGTCTATCTATTTGTCTATCTATTTGTCTATTTATTTGTCTATCTATCTATCTTTCTATCTTTCAATTTGTGTATCAATCTGTCTAACTATCAATATTTCAATATATGTATGAATTTATTTATATAACTATCTATATATCTATCTATGTATTTGTCCATCAAACTATCTATCTATTTATTTGTCTATCTCTCAATATATGTGCCGATCTATTTATCTACCTACCCGATTGACTGTATGCCTCCCTAATTGTTTGTTTATCTATTATTTTTTTGTTTGTTTTCCTATCTTTTTATTTGTCTATTTGTTTATCTGTCTGTGTGTCTATTTATCAATGTGTCTATTTATATGTCTATCTATATGTCTATATATACACCTCTCTATCAATATATATATCTATCTCCGTGTGTGTGTGTCTGTGTGTGTATATATATATCTTTCTACTTGTCTATCTATTTGTCTAACTTACTTCTATCTATCTCTCCATTAATCAGTCTATCTATCTATCTGTATATCTAAATGTCTGTTATCTATATATCTATTTGTCTATATATCTATCTATTTATTTATTTATTATTTATTTTTTAATCTATCTATCTATAAATCTTTCTATCTATATTTCTGTCTATGTATTTGTCTATGTATCTGTCTATCTTTTTGTCTATCTATTTGTTTATCTATATGTATGTCTATTTATCAATCTATCTATCTGTGTTTATATTTCAATCAATTTATCTATCTATCCATTTAAAAATCTATTTATATATCTCTCTATACATCCATCTGTCTATTTATATTTCTATCTATCTGTTTGTCTGTCTATCTGTCTGTCTATATATCTATCCATACATGTATGTGTATATATATATATATATATACATATATGTCTATCTATCTATCTATACTGTCTATATATCATTATATCTATATATCTACCTATCTGTTTATCTATCTATATATCTATTAGTCTATCTATTTGTCTATCTATCTGTCTATGTATTTATCTATCTATGTATTTGTTTATCTATCTATTTATCTGTCTATCTATCTATTTATTTGTCTTTCTATCTATTTATCTATATTTATGTCTATTTATCTATCTATCTATATGTCTATCTCACTATAAAAAATATCTGTTTAGCTACAGAATTTAGCTAGGAAAATAATACCAAGTAAATTAGCGAGGCATTAGCTAGGGAATATTTAGAGATGTTTGATTTTACATTGAATTATAAATTATCATTGGATTTGTGATAGATTAGATTTGGAAATTTTTGATTGAAAATTGTCCCTAGCTACTATTATCATAAATTTTCACGTAGATAATGGTGGACATTTTAGCAATGATTTTAGAAATGGATTTCCCTTTCTAATTAATTAAAGATAAAATCACTCGCTAAATAATATTTTGAATTTGTTCTTAATGATTTATATTTAATTACTAGTGATTTTCCTTAAATGATAATTTTCACAAAATATATGCATTTAGCTATGAATTTTTTTCTAGCTATTTTGTCTTGGGATAATTTTCATCGCAAATCTTTAATGATTTAGTTTTTATTTTATTTTATTTGTTTTAATATTTTATACAATTTTGTATATTAAAGGTATGTCATAGTTTATGGATGAGCAATCCTTGAAAACAACATTCTTCTCATATAATTATAAAAATTGGATATTATAAATAAATAATTTATATTAATATAGGCTAAAAAAACTATTTTTATGATTATAAAATTTCAAAAAAAGTATACACAATATATTTCCAAAAAATTTAATTATGATATTTAAATATTTGTATTTAAAAAACATTAAATAATTAATTATATAATTATGATCATTTTTTATGGTATTTTAATTAATAAATAAACATATATAAAAATTACTACTAATAAAAAGCTAAAATATTTAATTGTATGATTAAAAAAAATTATAAAAAAATTTCAATTAACGAATAAACAAGAAAATATTTATATTTTTTAAAATAAAAAATATTTTTATGGTTATAAAAATTTTTTTAAAAATATAGAAGATTTGAAATTTTTGAATTATAAAAAATTGAAAATTTTCATAAAATTTTAAAAAAATAAATTGATATTTAAAGATAAATACATAGATATTTTAATTACATCAAAAAAAATCTTAATGATTTAAAAAATAAATATGTTAGTGTGGTTATTAAAAGAATAGTTCAAGTATATATTTTTTTGGATTTTAAAAGAGTTATTTAAAATATTTCTAATGAAATTTCTTTTTCCTTGTCCTAAAAACACGTATACATTTTTTCATCCTTATAAACACTTTTGAAAAGTAATACCAAACTGACATTAAGTTGATTTGAATTTAAATTTTATTTTTTCTCCCTACTGAAATTTATAAGAATTAAGCAATCAAATAAGATCTTTCCTATATTCTTATAATATTTCATTTTTATTAAAGTAATAAATAAAACTTTTTTTATTATACTTCTCACTTTAAGTAATTTTTAGAATTTTATAAATTATACATTTATATCAACTAATATGAAATTTAATGCCTATATAATTATTTCATATTATGTTCATTAAAAATAAATTGAATTCATAAAAAATTATAACCATAATATGTGTGTGTGTGTGTATTAAATACTTTATTATAATATATTATTTTTTTTATTTATGAATTAATATCATTTATGGTTAAATATAAATATATTTCTTTTTTTTATTTATATTATTTAATTTTTATAATTTTACTTTACTTTTTTATATTTGTCTTTTTTTTATATATTTACATTCATTTTTTTATTTATAGTTTCCATGATAATATAAAAATACTAAGGTATTCAAACACTTAAACCTTTTTATCTTTGTGAAGATGAAGAGAGGAGAAGTGAAATGGGACGACATGAGCACGTGCAACTAATAATTTTATCTCTTTTTGTTACCAAGTAAGATTAACAATGTTCTTCTTCTTTAGAATACTAATTACATTTCTATCTTTCTCTCAATTTGTTTTCCACTGGCAGAGTTTGGTTGAAACAGATTAATTGGTTTTAATTTTTTTTTCATTTTACCCTAATTTTTTTTCTTCTTTTTTCTATTTTAACATCACTTATATGATTTTGACTCTTCACTATGAGTGAAACAACATATGGTTAGTGTAAACTTTGTTCTTTTAATGATTAATTTTTTTGGGTTTTATGGATTTAAAATACAAAATGTATGCTTATTGTTTTTTACTTCTATAACTTAAGAAAAAAAAAGTATGCATATTGTTTTGTGCTTCTGTAACTTAAGAAAAAAAAACACCATGAAAGATCAAATTTACCTTTTCTAGAGTTAAATTTGATCTATTTGGTATTAAGGATAAAATATGAACTGCATATGCCATTATGTGCTAGATCTTCGGTTTCAAAACAAAGAAACTCATGTTCATCCACTGATTCTAATGTGATGTATCTGTTTCACTAGAATATCGCTACGATGCAAGTTGTCATTGTACAATTTGTCATTAACTAATAATCTAGTTTTTGATTCCCAACAAATCATAGTTTCTTTATTTATGAATGGTTATCATGTGGTTCATCTAGCTTTACATTCGAGTTTATGTTAGAAGAATATGAGCATTTCTTAGAAACTAATATTCTTTGTTTTGGATTTTAGAATTGGTTTTAGTCTTGATGGTATCATATCTGCATTTTCTTTTTCTTCTCAGCTAATCACTACTATATTTTTCATTGAGTTGTATTTCTAATTTGGAATTTGAATTCTACACATTTAGCTATTCTTTTTTTTAAATCTCAATTAGACCTATGATTCTATGCATATTTTTTTAGACTTGCACCGTAATATTCAAAATTTGATTTGATCATCTTTTTTCATTTTTTTTATTTTTGCTTTTTCCTAGATCGGTACTACAAGCTTAATATTCTCATTTGCTATAAGTATAAATGAATATAAAAAAAAACTTATTGAAATAAGAGGAAGTACATATAATTGGAGAATATGAATGCAATTACACCCATAAACTATGTTGTGTTCCAACTATCACCTAAATCATCATTGTTTGATTTTTTATCTATAATTATGAAATATCTTCTACGTGTGCATATATAATCTTTCTCTATATTTCTCTATCTTTCTTTCTCTCTAGATATATATGTATGTATATCTTCATTGATTTTTTGTTCGGTGTAGGGGTTCTTTGTTCATCAAGAGCAATGGGAAGACAGAGAAGCTTGATACTAGTCTTTTAAAGTCATTTATGAGTTAGTTGAAAGTCATAAAATCACTGAGAGGTCTTGCAGGCTCTTCAATCGAGATCAAAGCAGATCAATTCTAAGATCATGAAACTTGCTTTACCAAAGGAACACTCAAAAGGTTACAAACAAGACCCACCAATTGTTTTTCTAACCAAATTTGATTGCCACTTTATCATTTGAAGGTTGATGCAGTTTGCTAGTGCACCAAAAGTTTTGGAAACTTTTTATGCATTTGATGAGGAGATGTCCCAGCTGGAAGTAACCTAGAGAATTTACTCTCAGGTAGTATTATTTTTTTAAATACAATCTACATTTTAAAGAGAAAATGATTCGAAATTTTATTCACATGGTAAGTCTCATGGAGTTCTTAACTTTGTATTCATGGAGCTGGAGAACATTCTTCAGGTACCTTTCCTTTACATCTCTCCTCAAAAAACACACACTATTGTACTCTACTTTATATTCAAGCTCAATGGATGGATTCAATTCTATTTTTAATGATAGTCCATTGATATTGACTACTCTCCCTAAATTAAAATTAAAAGAGATCATGTTTTGATGTGATGATACATTTATTCGCTCAAAAGCAATATGTATTGGGTTCAAGTCAATTATATATGACCTCTTTGATATATCAATGGTAAGATTGTTAAGAAATATATTTATATACCTCTCTCTAACCTTATGTTAACCAAGAAATTTTGCATTGAGTACTAATACATGTTTACACAAACCAAGCTCAATTGATTGATTAAATGCCATTTTTTATTATAGTTATCAATATTGATTGCTTTATTTGAATTGACATTAACATAAATTATATGTATGTATATAGATATATATATATGTATGTATATATATATATATGTATAGATATAAAGATATATATTTACATATGTATATAGATATGTATATATGTACGTATATAGATATATATATATATATATATATGTAGGTATATAGATATATATATCTGTGTGTGTGTGTGGGTGTGTGTATAAATATATATATGTGTATATTAAAAATATATGTGTGTGTGTGTGTAGACATATATATATATATATATGTATGCACGTATGTATGTATGTATGTATGAATGAATATAGATATATATGTGTGTGCGTGGGTGTGTGTGTGTGTGTGTGTATAATTGGGTGGTATCTAACCCATGGCAATATACCTGAACCACAAGAGGAATTAATTCTTGGCCAAACAAATGATGATATTGATAGCTAGTTATGAATTAGGATCGAACTCGCATTATTCAAGTAGTTGTGAACAATTCAGCACCCTACCAACCAACCACCCTGCCGTTATTAGTTGAAATTATATTTTGATTTTAAAGCATTTGCATAAAATTGAAACCTAATTTAGATTATTTTTTAAGTCATGTCATGAAATAATGAATCAAATTATTTAGAAATTTAAAATTTATATGACTAATATATATTATATAATGATTTTGTTTAATGATGTTTTTTTTGAGATAAATATATATTTATTTTTTAATATATTATATTTTATTGTGCTACATCAATAGTAATATGACTAGAAATACTTAATTAAATTTGATATCTCAGAGAAGGATGAGAGATCAAATTATTGTGGTTGAAATATATTGGTTATATTTTGATTGTGTCTAAAAATATTATAAAAAAATAAATATCTATACATTTATATAAAATAAATATCTAAAAAATAAAAATAAATATTTAAACATTTATATAATAGTATGCCAATAAAAAATAAATATCTATACTTTAATAAATATAAATGTTTAACATTATATATAAACATGATATGCTTAGATAAACATATAATGTTATATATAAATATTTATACATATGTATAAATGTTTATAAACATTTATAAATATTTACATAACACTATCCATTTATATAATAGTTTATATAACATTTAGATAACATTTATATAACATATAAATTTTTATATAAATATATAATATTTATAATGTTTATATAAATGTGATATATATATATTATATAATATTTATAAAAGTGTTACATATATATATATATCACTACCAGAAAATATTCATTTAGCTAAGGAATTTTAGCTAAGGATTAATCCCTAGCTAAATAACAAGAGATTAGCTAGGGAATAACAAGGAATTTATGATTTTTCAATGAAATAAAAATTTGAAATGGATTAGCGACAGAATATTGTCCTAAATTTTGCTCAAGAAAAGCGGAAATATTAGCTACGGATTTAGTGGTGGTAATTTACTAGCTAATAAAACCTGGGATATACCGATGAATTTAGCGATGAAATTTCCATAGCTAATAAAACCTGAAATATAGCGACAGAGTTAGCGATGGAATTCCTCTAGCTAATAAAACCCGGAATATAGCGATGTTTTTAGCGAAGGAATTCCCCTAGCTAATAAAATCCAGAATATAGCGAATGATTTAATGACGGATTTAGCGATGCATTTCCCTAGCTAATAAAATCTGGAATATAACGATGCATTTAGCGACAAAATTTTCCTAGCTAATAAAATCTGGAATATAGTAACGGATTTAGCGATGGAATTTCTCTAGCTAATTACATCCAGATTATGGCGATGGATTTTAGCGATGGAATTTCCCAAGCTAATTACATCCAAAAATTAGCGACGGATTTAGTGACGAAATTTTCCTAGCTAATTACATCTGGAATACAGTGACAGATTTAACGATGAATTTTCCTAGCTAATTTCATCTGGAATATAGTGATGGATTCAGTGATTGAATTTTCCTAGCTAATTACATCCGTAATATAGTGACGGATTTAGCGACGGAATTTCTCTAGACAATCTTTAATTATTTAATTTGTTTTAATTTATTATTAGTTTTTAATATTTTATTTAATTTTAATTATTTAATGTATGATAATGGTCTATAGATGAGTGATCATTGAAAGATACAACCTCCTTGTAAAATTATAAAAAAAGTATATTATAAATAAATAATTTAAAAAATAAAAAATACAAAAAAAATTATATTAACAATGACTAAAATAACTATTTTTATGATGTATAATTTTAAAAAAAAATTATACAAAAAAATTTTCTAAGATTTTTAATTAAGAAACTTAAAATTTTGTATTAAAATAACATTAAATAATTAATTTTATTAGTATAATAATTTTTTATGATATTTTAAAAATTAAATTAACATACATTAAAATTTCTACTTATATAAATATAAAATAAGTCATTGTATGATTAAATAGAAAATATTTTCAAAAATATTTGAATTGACGAATAAACTAGTAAATATTAATACTATTATAAGTAAAAAAAAAATTATGATTATAGGAAACTTTTAAAAAAATAATTAATACAAAATTTGAATAAATATATAGATGTTTGCCCCTACTAAATTTTATAATAATTAAATAATTGAGTAATTTTTTTATGATAAGCTTTTAATATTCAGTATTTATTAAATTAATTAATATAACTTTTTTTAATTATCTTCTCACTTTAAGTAATTTTTTGATTTTTAAAAATTAATAATGATATCAAATAATATGAAATTTTATGTCTTTAAAATTATTTCATATTATCTTCATAAAGATTAATATGAGTTTTTAAAAATTTATAACCATAATATATATATATATTTAAATATTTTTAACAATAAGAGTTATAACTTTTAGGAGAGTGACTAGAAGACAAATTATCATTTCATATATGTCTTATTATATAAAGTTTGAAATTTCGTAGCTATTTGATATTTTTTTTGTAAGGCTAAACATATATTTTTTTTAATTTGTTTATATATTTATTGTTTAATTTATTTTATAATAAAAAATTATAAGGTGTTTGTTTTTCATGTGTACCTTGCTACACTGCACATGAATTTTGTTGAAAAAATTTTGATAATAAATAAAAAAAATTATCCTTTTAGTATTATATATATATATATATTGTTTATTTAATGTTTTTATAATTAACAATTTTAATTTTTTGGTAATATATATAATCACTTATTTTTGAGATGCGATAAAAAACTCTAACAAGCGAAGCAGCTATGTCCCCGGCAATCCACCTCTATCTCTCAACACTGACGCATCAAAACCTAAGCGAAGAGTAATATAAGCGAGATTTCTTATTGATTTAAGGTACGTTTTTTACCCTATTTCTTCATCGATTATCTTAATGCAAGAGTGTGTGTTTTGTTTCTGTTATTTTTTATTCCGAAATTCTTCTTCATTAATCAGCATGGTAAGCTTGGATTGCTTATATAAACTTATTCATATATATACTTCATGCATTTGTGATATAATGTGTTCTCATTGTGTAGATGCTGGTGGTGCACAGTAGGTATGCTGACTTGATATCTACATCAAAATACATAATTATATATAAATAATATACATAAACAATATACATAAATATAAGTGTATTTTATATATGTGTATTTAAAAATAACTATGCATAAATATACATGTGTAATATAATTCAAATTTCTTATATAAGTGTATTTTACTATATCTATATCTATAAAAATAGTATACAAAAACATAACTATATATAAATATAACAATGAATATTTAATACACACACACACACACACACACACACACACACATATGTATTTAATAAAATGTATATCAACATATTACTATATATAAATGTATTTATCTACATTAATATACATAACTATATATAAACAGAAACCATAAATAGTATGCATAAGCAGTATAAGGTATGCCGACTTGATATCTACATCAATACACATAACTATATATAAACAGTATACATAAACAACATACATAAACATAAGTGTATTTTATTTAAGTGTATTTAAACATAACTATTTATCAATAAAAATAGTATTTTACTATATATATAACAAATAAAATAGTATACATAAACATATATATATATATATAACAACATTTATTTAATACATACATACATATATATATATATAGGTATATAACTATATATAGATGTATTTAACAATATGTATAATAACATATTACTATATATAAATGTATTTATCTACATCAAAACCTATACATAGACATATGTCTAAAAATATATAATTACATGAAAAACTATATATAACTACATCTACAACATGTATATCTTCATGCTTTAGAAACTTAATATCCATTCATATCATTCATCTCATTCATACATATTTTTTTTGGATATTGTATAAATCTTTATCATTTTCCAATATATTTTAGGAACTTAATTATAATTTTTTCAACCTTAAATGTAATTTTATTATATTTTATATGTTTGTATAATCATTATGATTTAATATGTTTAGGTTTTGTATTTTTGTTTCACATAATATCATTTAATTAAAATTGATTTCTAATAAAATATTAAGTTGTTAAAATTCATGTTGTAAATTTCAAAACAAATAACAATATGTTTGTGTAATAAATATTATAAAAAATTTCAAAAATCTATATGTGATGTAGTTTCAAATTACAAAGATACAACTTTAAAAATAAAATTTATTTACAAAATAAAATTTGCACCTCATAATATGAAATATGTTATATTTATTATAAATAAACAATATTTAAAATGTATCTATTAATTACAAAAAAAAACATTGTCATGTATTCAATTTTAAAAAAAATTTAAAAATAATTATTTTAAAAAATAAATTCATATATTTATATGGTCATTTATATATTTTGAATAAAATAAAAATAATAACAACTTGTAGAAAAATTTAGTTTTGTATTTATATGGTAATCTATTTTGTTTGAACATAATTAAAAAAATAATTGATTTTTTACAAAACATTTAAGACATGTATTTATATGCACTACATTATAATTGTTTGAATTTTAAAATTTCTAAAAATTTATTAATAACAATAAATAATAGGTAGAAATTTATCATAGACATTAATATTTAAAAAAAATATATAGAAAAACAAAAATAATATTATCTATTTATGACCAATATTTTAATTTTTAACATAATTGTAAAAACAACATAATTTACAAATATGTCATTTTTATTTATTTATATGAGTATAATGATAGATATTTTAATATAAATATTTAAAAAAACAACTATTTGAATAAAATAGAAGATCATATATATAATTATTAATTTCTTTTTATACATTAATATGCTTCACACACACATACACATATACACACACGCAAAAATTTATTTTAAATATAAAGAATTTACAATATTTTATAAATTGTGTACAATATATAATATTTTATTCTAATTAAATTTTCAAAATCAAAAAATTTTTAATACATTTACACACAGACACACACACATATTTATATATAATAGTTTCATGTGTACCTTTAAAAATACATTACGTATATAGGTATATGTGTATGTTTGTGTAGGTGTTCAGTAGTATATGCATGCATACAAGTATATACACACTACTTTGAAAATGTAGATACATGTGTGAATATATACAAAAGTACAAAAATGTGTATTGTGATATATAATGTATAGTAATGTATATGGATGTATAAATGTGTGTGTGTGTGTGTAGGTCAGTGTACACACACACACACATATATGGATATATATCTAAATATCAACATTATTTTTCATAAGAAAGATACTTAAGCACATATTTAATAACATGTTCCACAAATTCATGAGAGCACGAGCAATACTACTTGTAATTTTGTTCAAATTTTGATCAGAGTACTACTTGTAATGATAAGGTTCATTCAATACTACTTTCCATGAAGTTACATTTTCATTCAATACAACTTACCATGGAATTACATTTTCATTCAATACTATAATTTGTTCAAATAAAAAAATCTATCTAATATCTTCTTCAATAACTCTTCTATCTTCTTTTTCTAGTTTTGATAAGCTATTTTCAATTTTGATTATATGTACATTTCTTATCTAATATATTTAGTTCAAACTATTGTAATAGTAAAATCTATCAAATCAATTTAGGTCTAATATCTTTCATTTCTATGAGATATTTGATTATGGAATAATTAGTATATACTATGACTTTGGTTCCCACTAAATATGATATTAACTTGCCAAAAGAAAAGATTGTTATATACAAGTTCTTTCTCTATAGTGGTGTAATTCAATTGGGCATTTGAGAGTGTGTTGTTATCATAGTATATGATAACTATATATAAATATTTGTACAACTATATAAAACTCTTCATAATTATATTTAACTATATTTGTAACTATGTAAACTATTTGTATAACTATATTAATAACTATATATAATTATTTTTTTAACTATATAATATTTTATAAATATATGAGTAATTCTATATGACTATATTTTTAACAAAATATGTCATATGTATAATAATATATAACTATATATAATTGTATTTTACTATATGTATAACTATAAAAATGTTATATATAACTATATCGTTAACTACATAAATATTTATAACTATATGTGTATAACTATATATAAATATTTGTATAACTATGTAACACTCTATATAATTAAATATAATTATATTTGTATCTATGTATACATATATGTATTCATATAATTAAATCTATATATTTATTTATAACTTTGTATATTTATTTTTATAACTACTTATAACTAATTGTTTGAATATATCTATATATAATTATATGTTTAACTATATATAACTCTTTTTTTAATAATATATACTATAGGTATAAGAACATATAAAGGTTGTCCTCCCTTTCTAGTGATCATCTCTTGAGGTCTATTGATTCTCTTTCTTTCTCTCATCAGATCTCTTTAATGCCATATGACAAATGATTTGAGATATAGTGGAAGAAATGGGATTTACGTTCACAAAGCTATTCAACAAGCTATTTGCCAACAAGGAGATGAGGATTTTGATACTAGCTCTTGATGATGGCGGAAAGACAACCATTCTGTATAAGTTTAAGCTTGGTTGAAATTGTAACCACAATTCCTACTATTGTCTTCAATGTAGATACTATTAAATACAAAAACATCAATTTCACTGTGTGGGATGTTGGGGGTCAAAACAAGATTCACCCTTTATAGAGAGATTACTTACAAAATACCCAAGTTCTCATATTTTTGGTGGACAAAAATGACAGAGATCGAGTAGTTGAAGCCAGAGATGAGTTGCATAGGATTCTAAACAAGGAAAAGCTTCGAGATGCAGTTTTGCTGGTGTTTGCCAATAAGCAAGATTTTCCCAATTCGATGAATGCAGCTGTAATTACTGAAAAGCTAGGACTTCACTCTCTTCTCCAATGTCATTGGCACATTCAGAGGGCATGTGCTACCTCTACCGAGGGCCTCTACAAGGCTCTTGATTGGCTTTCCAATTACATTGTTGATAAATCATAAATAATTTTAGCAGGATGAGGCAAACTTTGTTGACATATAAGGATGTGGATCTAATAATTGCCTATTTTGGTTGAGTTTTGTTCTTTTATGTGGATGACATCATCTGTTTCTAGGGGGGATTCAAATTGTAATTATATTTATATATTGCATGCCTGAAATACAAGACCGCATTTACTTTGTTCTGATCTATTGTAAGCCGCACTTGTTTGTTTTCTGCTTTGTGCCTTTTTGCCATTGCATCCCAGGTATATGAACATATAACTACCAATAATTGTCTTTGACTATATGTATTACTATAAAAGCATTATACATAACAATATTTAAATATATAATTTACAACTTATATTTAATATACATTTTATATATTAGTATTCAAAAATATATTTTACTATATCTATACCTATACATAACTATATGTATAGGTATATAAAATTATATAAATAAATTAATATATCTACATGTATAAATATAAGTATAACTATATGTGTAACTATATTTATAACCACTTGTAACTATATTTATAATTACATGTATAATAACATACAACATTATATTTAACTATATGTATATATCTATATATAAATATTTGTAAAACTATATATAAATAATTGTATAACTATATAACACTTTATATAATAAAATATAACTATATTTGTAACTATGTATACATATATGTAAATCTATATATTTATATATAACTTAATATATTTATGTATAACTATTTGTATGAATATATCTATATATAACTATATGTTTAACTATATAAAAATATTGATAGCTATATATACTATATGTTTAATAACATATAACTATAAATAATTGTATCTTATTATATGTATTACTATAAAGGCTTTAGACATAACTATATTAAATATATAATTTATAACTTATATTTAATATATATTGGATATATTAGCATTCAAAAATATATTTTACTATATCTTACCTATACATAACTATATGTATAGATATATAAAATTATATAATTATATATATACCTACATGTATAAATATAAGTTTAACTATACGTGTAACTATTGTATAACCACATGTAACTATAATTTATAATTACATGATAACACAATACATTATTATGTTATTATATGGGTATAACTATATATAAATATTTGAAAAAACTAAATAAAACTTTAATTAAATATACCTATTTTTTAATTTATTTATACATATATGTAAATCTATGTATATATTTGGTTATAACATTGTATATATTTATGTATAACTAAATATAAACTACTAGATGATATAGAATATATATATATATATAACTAAATATTTAACGATATATAATTTTTTATAACTATATATAAAATTAATATGTATAACCTAACATATAACTATAAATAATTCTAT
>JAREIK010002006.1:431496-441496 GCA_029783825.1 Sapria himalayana
TCTAACTATCTATCTATTTGTTTATATCTATCTATCTAACTATCTGTCTATTTCTTTATCTTTCTATTAGTCTATCAATCTTCAATCTATTGTCAATAAATCTATCTATCTATTTTATACCTAAATATTATGTCTATCTATTTATAAGCCTATGTAACTAACTATCTATCTATCTTTTCCTATTATCTATTTCTCTAACGTCTAAAATATATTTCAATCTATCAGTCTCTTTGTCAATCAATTTCTCTATCTATCTAAATATATATATATAGATAATTATATATATATATATATATATATATATATATATATATATATATATATATATATTATCTATCTACTTCAACCTATCAATCTATTTTTCTATCTATTTTTCAATTGTGTCTTTATATCAAACAATCTATCTTTTATATGCCTATCTATCTATATTTTTATTTGGTATCTCGCTATCTATTAATTTGTCTATCAGTTTATTATCTATATATCTATCTATCTATCGATATATCTATCTAAGTATATGTCTATCTCTCTATATGTCAATCTAATTATATATCTATCTGCCTATCTATCTATCTATATATCTGGCTATCTATCTATCTATCTATCTATCTATTTGTTTATTTGTCTTTTGTTTATGTGTCTATCTATCTAGCTGTCTAACTACTATCTATATGGCATTCTATCTATCTCTCTTTCTCTATAAATCTATCAGTCTATCTATCGTTATTCTATTTGTCTAAATATCTATCTTTAATCTATTTATCTATCTATCTATTTATATATTTGTTGATGTATCTTGAATCTAACCATCTAACTATCTATCACTTTGTATGTCTAACTAAATAACTATCTTTCTGTGTATTAGTCTATTAGTCTATCTGTCTATATGCCTATCTCTATACCTATTTAATAATATATTTTTATATTTGTCTATTTGTCTATATGTCAATTTGTTTATAGTCTATCAAACCTATCTATTTAGGTATCTACCTATCATTCTATCTATTGTGTATCTATCTATCTTCACAACAATCTATCTGACTATCTATCAATTTATCTATCTGTTATCTATTTCTCTATCTATGTGTCTATATGTCTATATGTCTTTTTGTCTATTATCTTATCTATTTATCTATATGTCTATTTTTTAAAATATCTATCTATCTATATTGTCTATCTGTATATCAATCTATTGATCAATCTATCATCAATCCTATCTATCAGTCTATCTATCCTTTTGTCATTCAATATATCTATTTGTTTATCTATATATATGTCTATTTTCTATCAATCTTTATTCATCTATATGTCTATCTTTCTATCAATCTATCTATCTATTTCTATCTTTATCTAACTATCTATATCATTATCTATCTATTTATTTATCTATCTAATTATCTAACATTCTAACTATCTATATGTCTATATGAATATCTATCTAACTAGCTTCTATTTATTTGTTTTTTGAACTATTTATCTATCTGCCTATCTATTATCAATTTGGTATATCTCTATTTGTGTATTTATTTATTTGTCTATCTATTTGTTTTGTCAATCTATCTATATATCTATCTATTTATCTGTTTCTCTATCTGCATATCTATCTGTTTGTCTTTCTGTCTATCTGTCTTTCTAACTTTTTTATGTGTCTATCTATCAATCTATCAATCAATATATCTATCTATAATATAATATCTATATGTCTATATGTCTATCTATCTATCTAGCAATTTTCTATTATCTATATATCTATCTCCTATCTAACTATCTATGTATTTTAATATCTCTTTATCTATCTAAATATCTAATTATATATTCTATCATTTAGTCTATTTATATATATATATATATATATATCTATTTGTCTATCTATAATCTATCTTCTATCAATATATCTATCTATCTCTAGTCTATTTGTCTATCTTTCTTTTTATCTATATATATATATATATATATATATATATATATATCTCTCTCTCTCTCTCTCTCTCTCCTCTCTCTCTCTCTATCTATCTATCTATCTATCTGTCTATTTATTTTTTTATCTATCTAACTATCTATCTCTCTACCTATCTATCTATTTATCTATTTATCTATTTATCTATTTATCTATTTATCTATCTATATATCTATTTGTCTATCTTTTTTTTGGTGTATCAGTCTATAAAACTTATTATGAATCTGACTATCTATTTATCTATCTCTCTATATGTATATCTGTGTATCTATCTATATGTTTATTTATCGATTTGTCTATTTATTTATCTATCTATATGTATAATATATATATTTTATTTTCGAAATGTTTATATGTCATTGTGTCTATTTATGTAACTATTTAAATATCAATATTTGTATTTATTTTTATTTAACTATCTACTGTATTTCTGTCTATTCTGCCTACTTGTGAATCTTTTTATCTATCTATCATTCAATCATTCTATCTATTTATCTTTTTATTTAAATCTATCAAAATATCTATGGATCTATCAATCTATATGCCTATCTATCTATCTATTTATCTATCTATACTTTCTGTCAATATATCTATCTCTGTATATTTTATCTACCAATCTTTCTATCCTTATATATCTATCTATCTCATCTGTGTGTGTGCGCGTGTGTGTGCGTGTATTTATTTATCTTTTTATCTACCTATCTATCTATCTTGCTATCTATCTATTTATCTCTCTCTGTTTGCCTATTTTTTTTATCTCTTTATTTATTTATCTCTTTATCTATTTATCTGTCTATCTATCTATCAATATGTATATCTATCTATCTCTTTATATATCTATCTTTTTAACTATCCATCTTTCTATCTATCTATATTCTAATGTCTATGTCCAATCTATCTATTTGTGTCACTATCTATCTTTCTATTTGACTATCTTTCTCACTATCTAATTGGCTTTCTATCTATCATGCTTTCAATCAATCTGTTTATTTATCTATCTATATATCTATCTATTTATCTACCTATTATCTTTATATATATATATATATATATATCTATCTATCTATCTGTCTATCTGCCTATCCATGTGTATAATAATCTATCGATCTATCTATATATATATATATGAATCTATCTATTTATCTATCTATCTCTATCTATATATCTATTTATCTACCAATTTACTTATTTACCTCTCTATCTATCTATCTATCTGGTCTATCTATCTATTTGGCTATCTGTCAATGTATCAATTTTTCTTTCTATCTAGTTTTCAATCTATATATCTGACTATCTATATGTCTATGTATATATATATCTATTCAATTATGTATCTGTCAATCTCTCTAACTATCTATCTATCTATTTGTCTATATGTCAAAGATCTAAATCTCTATTTGACTATCTATCTATCTATCTATCTAACTTCTTATCTTACCATCTACAAATATGTTTAATGCCTATATGTCTATCTATCTATCTATATAACTATTTATCTATCTATTTGTATATCTATCTTTCTTTCATTTTTTGGATCTCTCTATCTCTCTATCTTTCAATCTTTCTAAATGTCTTTATGCCTATATTACTATCTATGTAAATATCTAACTTTCTATCTACTTATCTATCTATCTAACTATCTTTATTTTTACTAATATATTAGTTAATGTGTCTATCTTATTATCTAAATATCTATTTGTCTATCTATCTATCTATATATCTATCTATCTATCTATATGACTATGTGTCAATATATATATATCTTCTTTTTATCTTTCTATATATCTATCTTAATATCTATCTGTATATCTCTCTATCTTTATATATATATATATATGAGTATATGTTAATTTGTTTATCTAACTATCTATTTGTCTATCTGTTTATATATCTATCTATTTGTCTATTTGTCTATTGATAGATCTAATCTATTTATTTGTCTATGTATTTATTTGTATTTCTCTTTATCTATCTATTTGCCAATTTGACTATCTATCAATATGTCTACCTATCTATCTATATATTTGTTAGTTTGTCTGTCTTTCTGTCTAGTTGTCTATTTATCTATGTATTTTTTTATCTATCTATATATCATCTATATGCCTATCTATTTATATGTTTATCTATCTATCTATTTATCTACCTACCAATATTATTATTTTTCTATCTGCTTGTCTATCTATCTATCTATTTATTTGTTTATTTATCTATCTTTATGTATATTTGTTTACATATCAATCAGTTTATCTTTTTTTTTCTATTTATCTATCTAATATTGTCTATCTATCAATGTGTTATATTTTTCAATCAATGAATCTCTCTAGCTATCAGTCAGTCTATCTAAATATCTTACTCTCTAACTGTCTAACTATTTATCAGTCTATCTATTAATCTATCTAACTATCTAATTCACTTTCTATCATTCAATCTTTTAGTAAATTTGTCTATTATCTAATAGTCTATTAGTCTATCTATCTATCTATATATCTTTCTTTCTATCTATTTGTCTACATGCCTATATGTTTATCTATCTATATATTTGTCTATATGTCTATCTTTTTTTCTCTTTACCTATCTATCTATCTCTTTATATATCTATCTTTCTTTATGTAAATTTATATATTTGTATAGCTATTTATCTATCTATCTAGCTAGCTATCTATCTATCTGCCTATATTTCAATTTAACTATCTAACTATTTGTCTAATTTTTGATTTGACTATATTACAATCAATCTACTTTCTATCTATCTATCTATTTGTATATATGCCTATTTGCCTATTTGTTTATCTATCAATCTATTTATGTTTCTATTTGTCTATCTATTTATCAAACTATATATCTTTTTATATGCCTATCTATCTTTCTATCTATCTGTCTATATGTTTAACTATTTATCTTTCTATCATTTTATATGTCTATCTTCCTATCTACCCATCTTTCAAGCTGTCTATGTGCCTATCATTCAATTAATCTATCTTTCCTTATGTCTAACTCTGTATTATATATATATATATATATATATATATATAGATGTATGTCTATTTATTTATCTGTCTATATATTTATCTGTCTATCTATCTAACTATCTATTTGTCTATATTTTATCCATGTATCAATATATATATATATATATTACTATCTATCTTTCTATTGGTATGTGTATATGTATATCTGTCTATCTATTTATATGTCTATGTCTCTATTTTTATTTTTGACTATTTGTTTATCAATCTATCTATATATATGTTTTTCTGCTTATCAATATATCTATCTAGCTATTTGTCTATCTATTATTTGACTATTTTTGTATAAATCTATATGTCAATCTATTTATATATCTTTTTGTTTATATGTCTGTCTATTTATATGTTTATCTCACTTTCTACCTATCTGTCTATCTATCTATCAGTCTGTGTATCTATATATCTATTTAATTGTCTATCTATCACTATGTCCATCTATATATCTACTTATCTATCTTTTTATCTATATGTGTATATGTCTATTTATCTATCTATCTATCTAACTGTGTATTTTTATAATTTTATATCTATCTATTTATTTATTTATTTTGCATCTATCTATATGTCTATTTATCTTTGTGTTAATCTTTCTATTAATCAATATATCTATCTGTCTATCTTTATTTCTTTTAATTTATCAATATGTAAATCTATGTATTTGTATAGCTGTCTATTTATCTATCTATCTAACTATCCAACTTTATATCTACATATCTGTCTAACTATTTTTTAATGTTTCTATCGATTAGTTTATCAGTCATTAGTCTGTCTATCTATTTTTCTATTTGTCTATCTACATATCTATCTATCTATCTACCTATCTATTTTTATCTCTATCTTTTTATCTAACTATTTTTTATATATTTATTTGTTTATTTATCTATCTGACTAAATACATATCTCTTTAACTGTCTATATGTCTATATGTTCAAATGTTTATGTATCAATCTGTATATCTAACTATATATTTATCTATATATATATATATTTTAATATATCTATTTATCATTCTATCTATGTGTGTATCTATCAATCTTTCTATCTATCTATATATTTGCATTTTTATCTATTTGTCTATTAGTATATCTTTCTATTTTACTTAATATCTAACTATCTTTCTTTAAATCTGTGTATCTGGCTATATATCTATCTATCTGTATCTCTATCTATTTTAGTCTATGTGTCTACCAGTCTATTAGTCTATTAGTCTATTAAATTATCAATCGATCTATCTATCTCACTATTTATTATACTAAATATCTATCTGTATATATGTTTATTTGTCTATATTTCTATCTATTTATCTATGTATTCATCTACATTTTTTTTATCTATCTATCTATCTCATTGACTATCTTTGTATCAATCAATCTACCAATTTATATATATATATCTATCTGTTTGTCTATCTGTATATTTATCTATATGTATATATATTATTCTTTCTATATGTCTCTCTATCTATATGTGTATCTGTCTATTATATATCTTTCTATTTATATATCTATATATCTAACAATCTATTTGTCAATCTGTTTATCTACTAGTATTTTTAACTATCTATCTTTATATCTGTCTATATATCTATCTATCTATTTATCTATTTATATCTATCTTCAAGTCTCTCTATCTATATATCTATTTTTAATTCTATCTTCAATTTGTCTAAATGCCTATATGACTAAATATTAATGTATATTTCTAATTATCTATCTGTCTAACAATCTGACTATTATTCTATCTATTTGTCTATTAGTCAATCTATATATCTTTCTATATATATATATATATTTCTGTCAATCATTCTATCAACTAATCAATCATTTTATCTATCTATCAATCTGTCTGTATATTAATCTGCCTATCAATCTATCAAACTATATATCTATTTATCTTTCTATCTTTCTATCTTTATGTCTATCTGTCTATATATCTATCTATATATCTGTCTATCTATTTTTCTATCTCTATATTAATCTTTCTATCTATATATGTATCTATTTATCTATCTATTTATATAGCTATCTATCCATCTTTCTATCTTTCTATCTATCTATATTTCTATAAATGTGTCTAACATGCTATCTAATAATCTATCTATATTTTTGTCTATATATTTGTCTATCTATCTATCTATCAGTCTATTGATCTATCTGTCTATCTATCAGTATATCTAGTCTATCTATCTATCTATCTATCTGTCTGTCGATCTATCTTTCTAACTATCTGTCTATCATTTGCCTATCTGTCTATATATTTATTTGTCTGTCAACCTATCTATCTATATATCAAACTATCTATCAAGCTGTCTATAAATCTATTTATCAAACTATTTATCCATCTGTCTATTTATGTATCTAACTATCTATCTGACTATCTATCTATCTATCTATCTAATTGTCTGTCTGTCTAATGATCTATCTTTCTAACTATCTGTCTATCAATTTGCCTATCTGTCTATCTATTTATTGTCTGTCAACCTATCTATCTATATATCAAACTATCTATCAAGCTATCCATAAATCTATTTATCAAATTATTTATCCATCTGTCTATTTATTTATTTATTTATTTATCTATCTATCTTTCTTTCTATCTAATTGTCTGTCTAATGATCTATCTTTCTAACTATATGTCTATCTATTTGCATATCTGTCTATCTATTTATTTTTCTGTCAACCTATCTATATATATATCAAACTATCTATCAAGCTGCCTATAAATCTATTTATCAAACTATTTATCCATCTGTCTATTTATATATCTATCTATCTGACTATCTATTTGTCTATCTATCTTCTTTCTTTCTATCTAATTGGCTGTCTATTTATCTATCTATATGTCAAATAATCAGTCATTTGGCCTCAATGTCTATCTATTTATCTGTATGTCTGTCTATTTAACTATCTATCATCTATCTATCACTACAAGAAAATATTGATTTATCTACGGATTAATTACTAGCTAAATTACGAGGAATTAACTAGCAAATAGTAAGGGATTTATATTTTTTCATTAAAATAAAATTTGTATTAAAGTAATATTAAATAATTAATTTAATAAGCATAATAATTTATTTCAATATTTTAAAAATTAAATTACCATAGATTAAAATTTCTACTAATATAAATGTAAATTAATTTATTGTATGATAAAATATTTTCAAAAATAACTGAATTGACGAATAAACTAGTAAATATTAATATTATTATTTGTATAAAAATTATTATGATTATATGAAATTTTTTAAAAAATAATTAATTCAAAATTTGAAAATTTTGAAATATAATAAAAATCTAAATTTTTTCATTAAAGTTAAAAGAAACTAAATTAATATTTAAAATAAATACATAGATGTTTGCCCCTACTAAAATTTATAAGAATTAAACAATCATGTAATATTTTTTCTATTAGCTTTTAACATCAAGTCTTTATTAAATTAATTAATAAAACTTTTTTTAATTATCTTATTACTTTAAGTAATTTTTTGAATTTTAAAAATTTTTAATGATATCAAATAATATGAAATTTTATGCCTTTAAAATAATTACTTACTATCTTCATAAAAATTAATATGATGAAATCTTAAAAATTTATCACCATAAAATATAAATTTTAATATATTTTTTAACATTAATAGTATTCTAAATCTTTTTATAATTAAAAATATAAATATTTTGGAAATATATATTATTTGTTATTTAAAGTTTATTTTGTCGAGACTCAAGTCCTTCATCTTTCTCTCGACATTTTTGAAGATTAAGCGACGCAAGTCCTCCGCAGTCCTCCATCTTTCTCTCGACACCGACACATCTAAACATATTTGAATTAAGTGATAATTTTTTATTGATTTGAGGTACTTTTTTTACGCTAATTCTTCATCGATTATCTTAATGCAAGAGTTTGCATATTGATTCTGTTAATTTTTTCATGAAATTCTTCTTTAATCACCATTCTATGCTTGAATTTCTTACAAAACGTAATCCTATACATACCTATTGCACATGTGATACAATGCGTTATAATATTGTGGATGTTGATGGTGCACAGTGGGTATGCTGACTTTATTTCCTTTTTTTCCACTCGGCAGCATTTGGTTTTTCTTAATTTAATCACAAAATGGGTGTTTTGTGTTGGGCAGTGTGTATATAACACATAAATATATAAGTATATTTTATTATATCTATAACAATAAAAATAGTATACATAAACATAACTATATATAAATTAAACAACATATATTTAATATATATATATATATATATATATATATATATCTATATATATATATATATCTATATATATCTATTTTATATATGATACATTCAATATACATGTGTATTCCAAATATAATTAGTATTATACATATAACATTATATACATATTTTACACAAATAAAGTTATTTTGACTTTATGATAGGATTTTAATAATGTATATTAGAAACTTGTAAGTCATCATTATGAAATACACGTCTAATAAATTTGCATTATGAAAATATCTATTATTCCATAATGTCATGCCTACCCAATAAGTATAATTAATTAAATATGTAAATTATATTTTATACATGGCTTTATGTATAGGAAAAACACACACTCTTATAAAAATGTAAAAGTGTATTTAATATATTTAAATTTAA
This sequence comes from Sapria himalayana, assembly GCA_029783825.1. Taxonomy (NCBI): domain Eukaryota; kingdom Viridiplantae; phylum Streptophyta; class Magnoliopsida; order Malpighiales; family Rafflesiaceae; genus Sapria; species Sapria himalayana. The sequence continues at coordinate 441,120 of JAREIK010002006.1, forward strand.
AGTAGATCACATTAATATCTGTTAAGGTCAAATTAATATTTGTAAACATTTATTGACGCGGTTTTCAATTAGTTCAAATAAAAATGTATAGGCTTTATGTATACTGTATACTAATTTACAAAAATTTATATACATGTATATATTTGACTATGCTTTAATTACTATGTTTAATTAAATGCCACAGTCTCCCTTATAAATACCCTAGCATTGACTATCAATATGATTCATACTGGATTAAATTATATAAGATATACAGCTCATCTGACATACATTATTCCTATATGAATTGATGCCGATTACTTTTTTGATGCGGTTGAGAAGTTCCCTAACAATATGGATGAGTAGATGTCCATATTTTATCATCGCTATAGCCATTA
>JAREIK010002006.1:446496-484565 GCA_029783825.1 Sapria himalayana
ATGTGTCTATCATCAATTAATTTCATACATACATACATACATATATATATAATATATATGTACAATAAATATATGTTGTTATATTTATACATAGTTATGTTTATGTATACTATTTTTATAGTAATAGATATAGTAAAATATATTTATATAAGAAATTCGAATTATATCACACATGCATATTGATGTATAGTTATGTTTAAATACACTTATTGATTTTAAGGAACTTAAATGTATAAAGATGTATACATTTATCTATAACTATATATAAATGTGTTTAACAATATGTATATCAACATATTACTATATATATATATTATATATATATATGTATGTATTTATCTACATCAATACCTATACATAGCCATATGTCTAAATATATATAATTACATGAAAAACTAAATATAACTACATCTACACATATATACCTACATGCTTCAGAAACTTAATATCTATTCATATCATTCATCTAATTCATATATAAATATATTTTTGATATTGTATAAATCTTTAGCATTTTTCCATATATTTTAGGAACTTAAATATAATTTTTTCAACCTTAAATGTATTTGTAATGTATTTTTATATGTTTGTATAAATCATTATGATTTAATATGTTTAGGTTTGTATTATTGTTTCACTTAATATCATTTTACTAGATTTCTAATAAAATATTAAGTTGTTAAAATTCATGTAAATTTCAAAACAAATAACAATATGTTTGTGTAATAAATATTATAAAAAATTTCAAAAATCTATTGTGATGTAGTTTCAATTTACAAAGATAAAACTTTCAAAATAAAATTTATTTACAAAAAAAATTTGCACCTCATAATATGCAATGTGTTATATTTATTATAAAAAACAATATTTAAATGTATCTATTAATTACAAAAAAAACATTGTTATGTATTCAATTTTAAAAAAAAATTTAAAAATAATTATTTAAAAAAATAAATTCATATATTATATGGTCATTTATATATTTTGAATAAAATAAAAATAATAATAACTTGTAGAAAAATTAGTCTTGTATTTATATGTAAATCTATTTTGTTTGAACATAATTAAAGAAATAATTGTTTTTTTTACAAAACATTAAAGACATGTATTTATATGCACTACATTATAATTGTTTGAATTTTAAAATTTCTAAAAATTTATTAATAACAATAAATAATAGGTAGAAATTTATCATAGACATTAATATTTAAAAAATATTATATAAAAAAAAAAACAATATTATCTATTTATGACCAATATTTTAATTTTTAACATAATTGTAAAAAACAACATAATTTACAAATATGTCATTTTTATTTATTATATGAGTATAATGATATATATTTTAATATAAATATTAAAAAAACTACTATTTGAATAAATAGAAGCTCATATATTTAATTAATAATTTCATTTTATACATTAATATGCTTCACACACACACACACACACACACACACACACAATTTATTTTAAATATAAAGAATTTACAATATTTTATAAATTGTGTACAATATATAATATTTTATTTTAATTAAATTTTCAAATTCATAAAATTTTAAATACATTTACACACACACACACACACACACATATTTATATATAATAGTTTCATGTGTACCTTTAAAAATACATTACGTATATAGGTATATGTGTGTGTTTGTGTAGGTCTTAGTAGTATATGCATGCATACAAGTATATACACTACTTTGAAAATGTAGATACATGTGTGAATATATACAAATGTACAAAAATATGTATTGTGATATATAATGTATAGTAATGTATATGGATGTATAAATGTGTGTGTGTAGGTCAGTGTATATGCACACACACCACACACACACATATATATATATATGCAAATATATGTAAATATCAACATTATTTTTGAGAAGAAAGATACTTAAGCACATATTTATTAACATGTTCCAAAAAGTCATGAGAGCACGGGCAATACTACTTGTAATTTTGTTCAAATTTTGATCAGAGTACGACGTGTAATGATAAGGTTCATTCAATACTACTTTCCATGAAGTACATTTTCATTCAATACAACTTACCATGGAATTACATTTTCATTCATACTATGAATTTGTTCAAATAAAAAAATCTATCTAATATCTTCTTCAATAACTCTTCGATCTTCTTTTTCTAGTTTGATAAGCTATTTTTCAATTTGAATTATATGTACATTTCTTATCGAATATATTTAGTTCAAACTATTGTAATAGTAACAATCTATCATCAATCTAGGCCTGATATCTTTCATTTCTATGAGATATTTGATTATAGAATATTTAGTATATACTATGACTTTGGTTCCCACTAAATATGATATTAACTTGCCAAAAGAAATGATTGTTTATACAAGTTCTTTCTCTATATTGGTGTAATTCAATTGGGCATTTAAGAGTGTGTTGTTATAATAGTATATGATAACTATAATAAATATTTGTATAACTATAAAATCTCTTCATAATTATATTTAACTATATTTGTAACTATGTAAACTATTTTTATAACTATATTAATAACTATATATAATTATTTTTTTAACTATATAATATTTTATAACTATATGAGTAATTCTATATGACTATATTTTTAACAAAATATCATATGTATAATAATATATAACTATATATAATTGTATTTTACTATATGTATAACTAAAATGTTATATATAACTATATCTTTAACTACATAAATATTTATAACTATATGTTTATAACTATATATAAATATTTGTATAACTATGTAACACTCTATATAATTAAATATAATTATATTAGTATCTATGTATACATATATGTATTCATATAATTAAATCTATATATTTATTATAACTTTGTATATTTATATGTATAACTACTTATAACTAATTGTTTGAATATATCTATATATATTTATATGTTTAACTAATATAACTCTTTTTTTAATAATGTATACTATAGGTATAAGAACATATAAAGGTTGACCTCCCTCTCTGGTGACCATCTCTTGAGGTCTATTGATTTATTTCTTTCTCTCATCAGATCTCAATACTGCCATATGACAAATGATTTGAGATTTAGTGAAAGATGAGATGAGGATTTGAGATTTACGTTCACAAAGCTGTTCAGCAGGCTGTTTGCCAACAAAGAGATGAGATTTTGATACTAGTCTTGATGCTGCGGAAAGACAACCATTCTGTATAAGTTGAAGCTTGGTGAAATTTCACCACAATTCCTACTATTGTCTTCAATGTAGAGACAATTAAATACAAAAACATCAATTTCACTATGTGGGATGTTGGGGGTCAAACAAGATTCACCCTTTATAGAGAGAGTACTTACAAAATACCCAAGTTCATCATATTTTGGTGTGACAAAAATGACAGAGATACGAGTAGTTGAAGCCAGAGATGAGTTGCATAGACTTCTAAACAAGGAAAGCTTCGAGATGCAGTTTTGCTGGTGTTTGCCAATAAGCAAGATTTTCCCAATTCGATGAATGGCAGCTGTAATTACTGAAAAGCTAGGACTCACTCTCTCTCCAATGTCATATGGCACATTCAGAGTAGGCATGTGCTACCTCTACCGAGGGCCTCTACAGGCTCTTGATTGGCTTTCCAATTACATTGTTGATAAATACATAAATAATTTTAGCAGGATGAGGCAAACTTTGTTGACATATGGGATGTGGATCTAATAATTGCCTATTTTAGGTTGAGTTTTGTTCTTTTATGTGGATGACATCATCTGTTTCTAGGGGGGATTCAAATTGTAATTATATTTATATATTGCATGCCTGAAATACAAGACCGCATTTACTTTGTTCTGATCTATTGTAAGCCGCCACTTGTTTGTTTTCTGCTTTGTGCCTTTTGCCATTGCATCCCAGGTATATGAACATATACTACCATAATTGTCTTTGACTATATGTAGTACTATAAAAGCATTATACATAACAATATTTAATTATCTAATTTACAACTTATATTTAATATACATTTTATATATAGTATTCAAAAATATATTTTACTATATCTATACCTATACATAACTATATGTATAGTATATAAATAATAAAATAAATTAATATACCAACATGTATAAATATAAGTATAACTATATGTGTAACTATATTTATAACCACATGTAACTATATTTATAATTACATGTATAATAACATACAACATTATATTTAACTATTTGTATATCTATATATAAATATTTGTATAACTATATATAAATAATTGTATAACTTATAACACTCTATATAATTAAATATAACTGTATTTGTAACTATGTCTTCATATATGTAAATATATATATTTATTTATAACTTAATATATTTATGTATAACTATTTGTATGAATATATCTATATATAACTATATGTTAACTATATAAAAATATTTATAGCTATATATACTATATGTTTAATAACATATAAGTATAAATAATTGTATCTTATTATATGTATTACTATAAAGGCTTTAGACATAACTATATTTAAATATATAATTTATACTTATATTATATATATTTGTATATATAGCATTCAAAAATATATTTACTAATATCTACCTATACATCTATATGTATAGATATATAAAAATTATATAAATTAATATATATACCTACATGTATAAATATAAGTTTAACTATACGTGTAACTAGTGTATAAACCCATGTAACTATAATTATAATTACATGTATAAACAAATACATTATTATGTTTAATTATATGTGTATACCTATATATAAATCTATTTGAAAAACTAATAAACTTTAATTAAATAGACCTATTTTTTTATTATTTATACATATATGTAAATCTATATATTTGGTTATAACATTGTATATATTTATGTATAACTAAATATAACTACTAGTATGAATATATATATATATATATAACTAAAATATTTAACGATATATAATTTTTTATAAACTATATATATTATATGTATACCTAACATATAACTATAAATAATTCTATCTTACTATATGTATAAATATAAAAACTGTATACATGACTATATTTAAATATATAATTAACAATATGTATTTAATATACATTTTTATATATTAGTATAAAAAATATATTTTAGTATATCCATACCTATACATAACTATATGTATAAATATATGAAATTATATGATAAAATATATATACATACATGTATAAATACAAGTTTAACTATATGTGTAACTATATGTATAATCACATGTAACTATATTTATAATTATATGTATAAAACATACAACATAATGTTTAACTATATGTGTAAAACTATATATAAATATTTGTATAACTATAGAAAACTCTATATAAATAAATATAACTTTATTTTTTATTATGTAGTAAATCTATATAATTATTTATAACTTTGTATACATTTATTTAAATATACTTATAACTACTTGTATGCATATATCTATATATATTTATGTGTTTATCTATATGTAACTATTTAAAAATACATTTACTAATCCTAACATATAATTATATATGAGATAATACTAATTTGTTGCACTCACTTGAAATTAAATGGCAAAAGATATAAGATCAACAATATGTAAGCACATAGCATGAGAGTGCCCGTTGATCAAGCTCATATATGGTATAATAATAATAAGAGTCATACTCTTATCTAATCCCAGCCCTTGGGCCTTAGGCTCAAATATGAACTCTGTATGACAAAATATGTAATATATGTATACAAATAAGGGGCGTGCTTCTAATTCACGTGTCTCAGCAATGGTGGATGAGGCAATCGAACAACAAGCAATGGAAACAAATGAACGTATTATAGTTATGGAGACTAAAATGAAAAAGAAGGATGAGAAGATATCTCACTTGAAGGAATAAATATATGAAATTAAAGAACAGAAGGTTGAGAAGTATACTAATTTCGAGAAGAAAGAAATTATGAATAAAATGCAACATCATATGTCCTTTACGAAGTCACAATTAGCATCATTGGGGCAACAGATAGAATTTCAAGATCCAGCTACGAAACATCAGAGGAGAGGCTAGCATTCCCTACAAATTATGAGGATGATTTCGTTTGAGAATTTTTTCTAAATTGTTATTTATTTTTGTCTATGTGTCGGCATATAATATGATATTTTTTTGTAGGTTTCAATTTTTTTATTTTGGTTTATCTTTGCTTTTTTGATTAACCTAATTATGAATCTTTGCAGGACACATTATGTTAGACACATGAAAAAATTCTGATTCAAAGTATTCAGACATTGCCACGGTCCTTCCAATGAATGGGTCCCATAATTAGCGATTTTAGTTTTATCAAAAGGAGGGCTAGCTTATTTTATATTTATTATTCCAAAAACATTTTTTTTTGCAATCTCTTTCTCTCTAAAATATTTACTGGATATCTTTTGGATTTTTGTTGAAGATGTATGAAAATCAACTTTAATTTGTGTTTATTTATGTTTATAATAATTGTTTTTATATATCTGAGAATATGTTTGTGTCTCCGAGTATTTTGGGTTGAGTTTTAGCCTATAATAGGTATATAAAATCTTATATTCGGTAGCAGAATCAGTGGCAATGGTGGCAACATCGGTAGTGATGGCAGTGGTGCCTATATATTTACCTTACTTTATATTTGACTATCTATTTGTCTATCTATCTATCTATCATTCTATTTGTTTGGGTGTCAGTCATTCTATCTATTTGTATATCTATATGTTTATCTATCTATGAATATATCTAACTATTTGTCTGTTTGACTTTTCATCTATCTCTCTATCTAACTAACTATCTATGTGTCTATTTATCTACATATCTATTTCTTTATTTTTCCTATCTATCTATCTAACTATATGTCTGTTTATCTCTCTGTTAATCTATCTATCTATCAATCTCTCTGACTATCTATCTGTCTATCAATTTGTCTATCAATCAATCTATCTTTCTATGAATCTATCTATAAATCTATCTACCTGTCTATCTATTTGTTTGTTTGTCTATTTCTATATTTGTCTATCATTCTATGTGACTATTTTTTTGTTTATCTATCTATTTGTATACCTACATGCCTGCTTGTCTACCTGCCAAACTACTTGCTCGTCTATCTATTTGTCTAACTTTCTATTTATCTGTTTTATTACCTATATGTATATATATTTGTCTGTCTATCTATCTGTCAGTTTGTCTATCTATCTTTCAATATATCTATTTCTCTATCTATATATATTTATCTATTTATTTATCTATGTATCTATCAGTCTATCTATCTATCTACTCGTCTATCTATCTGTCATTCTATCTATCTATCTATCTGTCTATCTATATGTTTGTCTATCAATCTAATAATTTATATAACTATTTATCTATTTATTCATCATTCTATCTATCTGCCTATCTCTCTCTCTTTCTCTATGTCAATTACTATTTATATCTATCTAACAACATATATAACTTTCTATCTATGTGTCTATCTATTTTTATACCTATTGATCTTTATATTTGCCTATCTATCTATTTATCTGTATGTCATATATATATATATATATATATATATCTATATATCTATGTATCTTTCTATCTATCTATATACGTATCTGTTAGTCTATCTTTCTATCTATATAACTGTCTATCTATCTATCTATCTATATTTCTGTCTATTTATATGTATATCTATCTATCTATCTATCTATTTATAGATTTATCTATTTTTCTATCTATATATCTATCTATCTATCTATCTATTTATCTATATGTATATCTATCTATCTATCTAAATATCAGTCTAATAATCTATTTATATATCTATCTACCTATCTATATATTAGTCTAATAATCCATTTAAATATCTGTCTATTTATCTATCTAACTATATATTAGTTTAATAATCTATTTAAATATCTATATATCTATCTATCTATCTTATCTAACTTTTTGTCTATCTATCTATTTGTCTAACTATATGTCTATCTATGTTTTTATCATTTTATTTATCTATATGTCTATCAAAAATCAATATATCTGTCTATCTATATATCTCTCTATATGTCTATCAATCTATTTATCTATTTATCTATATATATATATATATATATATTTATCAATATATCTATCTGTATATCTATATGTTTAACTATCTCTCTATCTCTCTATCTCTCTATCTCTCTATCTCTCTATCTCTCTATCTATATATCTATATATATATATATTATATATTATATATATATATCTATGTGTCTATCCATAAATCTTTTTATCAATTTGAATATGTATCTATCTATTATCAATCAATCAATCTAACTTTCTATCAAACTTTCTATCAATCTTTCTATCAATCTTCTATCAATCTTTCGATCAATTTATCTATCAAAATTTCTATCCATCTATATATATATAGGTTTATCTATTTGTCTATCAAATAATCTATCAGTCTTTATAAATATCTATAATCTATCTATCTTTCCGTATGTCTATCTGTCTGTCTAACCATCTATCAGTCTATCTAACCATCTATCAATGTTTTTGACTATCAATCTATATATCTATGTGCCTATCTATCTATCTATTTATCAACCAATCAATCTATCTATCTATTTGTTTTTTTATCTATTTGTCTATTTATCTGTCTATCTATCTATCTATGTCTATCAATATTTTCATCTATATGTCAAACTATCTATTTATCTATATGTTTATCTATCATATATATACTATCTGTCTTGTCTATCTATCATCTATTTGTCTTTCTATTGTCAATCTAACTATGTATCTATCTATCATATATCTATTTTTCCTATCTATTTATCTATAAATCAATCAATCGCTATTTCTATCTAGCTATCTATTTGTCTATTAAATTTCTCTCTTTCTATATATATATATATATATATATATATTTGTCAATGTATATCGATCTATCCATCTATTTAGCATTCTAATAATCTATCGACCTATTAATATATCTATAAATCTATCTATATATTTATCTATCTATCTCAATCAATCAATCTATCTATCTATCAGTCTATGAATCTATATATCAATCTTTGTGAAAAAATTTATCAATCTATCAATCAATATTTCTTTCAATCTGTCTATCTACCGGTCTATCTATCTATATATCTATCTATGTAGCTATATGTTTATCTATTTGTCTGTCTATTTTAAATCAATCTTTCTAACTCTTTATCTGACTATCAATTTGTCTTTCAATCTATCTATCTATCCATCTATCATTCTATATATTTATCTATCTATTTTGTATATCGATCTATTTATCTATTTATCTATCTATCTATCAATATGTAGAATAATCTAGTGAACTAACAATATTTATCTGACTATCTATCTATATATAATCAATCAATCTTTATTTATTTTTATCAATCTATATATCAACCTCTCTATTAATATCTATAAATCATTCTATAAATCTATCTATCTAACTAATCTATATGTCTATTTATCTATATCTATATATGTCTATCTATCGATGTGTCTATTTATAAATCTATCTATCTGTGTATCTATCTATATATCTATATATCTATCTATCAGCTTATCTATCTATCGATCTATCAATCTATCTATTTGTCTATCTTTCTTTCTATCTATCTAATTTTATTTCTATTTGTCTATCAATATGTCTATAAATATATCTATCAATCTATCTATAAATCTATCTAGTAAAATTTTATTTATCATTCTATCTATCTATCTATCTATCTTCTATCTTTCTATCTGTCTATCGATTTTTCTATCAATATATCTATCAATCATTCTATTTATCTATTTATCTTACTATCATTCTTTCTGTATGTCTATTTATCTATCTATCTATCTATCAGTAAAGCTATTTATCTATTTGCATGATTGTCTATCTATTTGTCTTTTAGTTTGTCTATCTATCTTCTGCCTAACTGCCTATCTATCTGTCTATCTATGTGTCTATCATTCTATTTAAATATTTATCTATTTATATATTGAGCTATCTTGTAATCTTTTGGCTATATCTTTTCTTGTCAATCAATCAATCAACTATCTATCTGTCTCTCTATCTATCTGTCTATCAAATATCTATATATTATCTATCTATCTTTCTTTCTATTTATTATCTATCTATATATCAGCCTCTCTATATATCTATATATTAGTGTAATAATTTGTTTAAATAACTATCTATATATATGTCTATATCTTTCAATCTATCTGTCTATCTATCGGTCTATCTATCTATCTATATATTTATCTATTTATCTTTCTTTCTATCTATATGTCTATCTATCTTCTATCTATTTATCTATCTATCTATCTATTTATCTATCAATCTATCTAAAAATCTATCTTTCAATATGTCTATAAATATATCTTTTAAATTTTCTATCATTTGTTAATTATTTCTCTATCTAAATCTATCTTTTTGTGTATCTATATGTTTATCTTTTGATATATCTTTCTATTTCTTTATCAATTTATGTATCAATCAATCAATCTATCTATCTATATGTCAATCTATTTGTATATCTACCTATATATCTGCTATATATCTATTTTTCTATCTATCTATCTATTTGATTATCGGTTTGTTTTTTTGTATGTTTGTCTATCATTTTGTGTCTATTTTTTTTGTCTATCTATATGTCTTTCTAACTACCTGATTGTATACTTGTTTGATGTTTTCATGTTTGTTTATCTATCTATATATCTAATTTATTATATATTTGTATATATATTTGTCATCTATCTTTTTATCTGTCTGTCTATCTATCTATCTGTCTATCTATATATCTATCTATATGTTTTTCTATATCTTTCAATCTATCTATCAACATGTCTATCTATCAATATATCTATCTACCTATCTATCTATTTATTAGTATATGTATTTGTCTATCTAACTACATCTCTATTTATCTATCTATTATCTATATGTATATCTATCTATATATATCTATATTTCTATCTATTTGTCTCTATCTATCTATCTATCTATCTATCTATTTGTCTATATATTTATCTGTTTATCTATATATCTATCTATCAATGTATCTGTCGATCAATCTATCTATCTGTCGATTTATAAGTCTTTTTATCAATATATCTATCTATCTTTCTATATGATTATTTTCTGTATATTTTATCTATCTATCTATATGTTAATCTAGCTACATATCTATCGATCTATTATATAATATATATATATCATAGTAATAATCTATTTAAATATCTAATAATCTATTTGGCTATCTATCTGTCTATTATCTATCAATCAATCTACCTATCTATATATCTATCTATATATCTATCTATATATCTATTTATATATATATGTCTAGCAATCTATTTATCTATATATATATATATATATATATATATATATATATATATCAATATATAATCTGTAGTCATATTTATGTTTGTCTATCTATTTATAAATATGTCAAAATATTTATCTATCGATCTATCTATTGTTCTATCTATCAATCAATCTATCTATGTATCCATATATCTATCTATCTAAATATTTCTCTATCTTTCTATTTATCTATATATGTGTCTATCCATCTTCTTTCTAACTACTTATCTATTTTTCTATTAAATTTTTCTATCTATATATCTATCAATAAACCTGTCTGTTTTTCTATGTGTCTGCCTATCTATCTAATAATCTATTGATTATTTTTCTATCTATGAATCAGTCTATATATCTTTATATCTATCTACCTATCTGTCTATGATCAATCAATCAAAAATCTATCTATCTATAAAAATGTCTATAAATCTATATATCAATTTTTATCAATATGACAATATATCACTCTATCTATCTATGACTCTATCTATCAATTTCTATTTATTAATCTATCTATCAATCTATATTTCTATCTTCTACCTATCTATCTGTCTATCAATCTATCTATCCATCCTTTTATTTATTTGTCTATCTATCTATCTGTCTATGGCTCAATCTTTCTGTCTATGCAAATTTTTTTCAATCTATCTGTTTAGCTATCTATATATCTTTCTATCGATCAGACTATTTGTGGTTCTATCAATCTTTCTATGTATCTCTTTATTGTCTGTCTATCTATCTATCTATCAATGTATCGAGTTGTCGTTTTATATATCTATCTAACTACTTATCTATCTGTCTATATATATATATATATATCTATATCTATATGTCTATCTATCTATCTATTTATTTGTATATCTATCTATCTATTTGTCTATCTATATGTATGTATGTCTATCTATCTATCTATAAATCATTATGTTTATCTATCTTATTTCCTATCTATTTGTATATCTATATGTTTATTTATAAGTCTATCTACTTGTCTTTCTATCTAACTATAATATATCTAACTCTCTATCCATTTAATATTCTCTCTCTCTATCTATCTGTCTATCAATATGTCTATATATATATATATCAATCTACTAATCTATTTATATATCTATCTATCTTTCTTTCTAACTATCTGTCTATCCTTATGTCTATCAATCTATATTTCTATCTATCTATAAATCAATTTGTCTATCAATATTTATCAATCTATCTGTCAAAATGTCTATTAGTTTGTATATCATTCTGTCTAAAATATGTATATCTTTCTATATATCTATCTATATATTTCTTTATCTATATTTCTATCCATCTATATATCTATCTATTTATCTATTAATTTGTCTATCAATCTATCCATCAAACTATATATATATATATATATATATTAATTATTTGTCTGTCTATTTGTATATATCCTTGTTTATCAGTGTGTAAACCATCTATCTATCTATTTATCGTATGCTTGTCTATTTGTATGTTTGTCTAGCTTTCTATGGTATATTTGTTTGTTTGTCTTTCTTTTTGCAAACCTACCTTGATTATCTACATGCCTTACTACTTTATTGTCTGTCTATCTATCAAAAATTACATCTTTCTATTTTACTATATATTTGTCTATTTATTTATCTGTCTGTTTATCTATCTGTCTATCTATATATCTATCTATTATTTATATGTTATCTATCTATTGTCTATTACTTGTTGATTATCTAACATATATATATGTGTGTGTGTGTGTGTTTATCGATCTATCTACCTATATATCTATCTCTATGTTTATCATTCTGTCTAGCTTTCTATATATACTTGTCTATGTATTTATCTATCTATCTATCTATTTGTTTATCTAACTGCCTAACTATCTAACAATATATCTATCTGTCTTTATATCTACATATATATCTGTATTTCAATCTTTCTATCTATTTTTCTATCTATCTATCTATCTATATTTCCATCTATCTGCCTATCTTTCTATTTATCTATTTTTTTATATATTTGTCTATCTATCAACATATCTATATATCTATCTGTCTTTCTATCTTTCTATCTTTATATCTATCTATTTATCTATCAATATGTATATCTATCTATCTCTCTATCTTTATGTCTTTTTATAACTCTATATTCTATCTATCTATTTCTATCATACTATTCTATCTATCTATGTATCGATTGTGTGTCTATATGCCTATCTGTCTATCTATATGTGTATCTATCTACCTATCTATCTATTTATCTATCTATATATCATTTTAATATTTTTTTGATATCTATCTATATATATGTCTATTCTTTTGTTATCTATTTATCTACATATCCATCTCTAAATATATCTATGTATCTATCTATCTATACATATGTTTATCAATTTATCTATCAATATGCCTATTAATCATGTCTATCAATATGTCTATTAATCTATTTATCAATTTGTATATCATTCTATTTATCAAATTGTCTTATATCTATCAATCTTTCTGTCTATATATCTATTTGTCTATTTAATTATCTATATGTCTAAATATTGTCTATATATCTAGCTATCTCTCTAAATATATATTTATCTATCTAACTCAATTTTCTATATATTTGCCTATCAACCTCTCTAAAAACTATCTATCTATCTATATAATTATCATCTATCTGTTTGTCTTTCTGTGTATTTGTATATCTATATATCTATCTATTGTCTATATGCCAGTCTATTTTTGTATGTCTATTGTCTATCATTCTATGTGTATATTGTTTGTTTGTGTGTCTATCTATACACCTACTTGCCAGATTGTGCGCCTGCATAACTAGATGCCTATTTGTTGTTTATCTATCTATTTATCTAATTATCTTTTTGACTATATGTCTGTCTTTCTATCTATTTGTTTATCTATCTATCTATCTATCTGTATATCCATCTATCTATGTATATGTCTATCTAATTTTCTATCTATTTAAAAGTTTATCTATCTTTCTATCTTTATATCTATCTGTATGATATCTTTTTATCTTTCTAAATGTATCTATCTATCTATGTATATATGTATCTATAAATCTATCTATCAGTATATCTATATGTCTATTTATATTTTTATATATGTATCCATCAATCTATCAATCAATCAATCTATCTATCTATATATCTATCTATCAGTCTATTTATCTATCTTTCTTTCTATCAGTCTAAATATATTGTCTATCAATCTATCTATAATCTATCTATAAACTATCTATCAATCTATCTAAAAATCTATCATTCTTTCTATCAATATTATCTATCGATCGATCTCTATCTATCTATTTTTATATTTGTCTATCTTTCTATTTATTTATCTATCAATATATCTATCTATCTATCTATATATCTATATATCTGTCTATCTAACTAACTAACTATCTATCTATATGTATGTATGTATGGATGTCTACCAGTCTATAAATTAGTATGTCTATCTATCTATCTTGCCTGACTACTTGCCTACCTGCCTGTCTGTCTGCATATCTATCTGTTTGAATATTTATTTGTCTATCTATTTATCTATATTTTGTCTGTCTGACTGTCTTTTCTATCTACTTGTCTAAGTTTCTACATATCTATCTATCTATCTATCTTTTTATTTATCTGTCTATCTATCTATCTAACTATCTATATATCTATATATTTGTTTATCTATTTGTTTATATATTTTTCTAACTATTTGTCTATGTATCTATCTATCTATCAATTATTTTATCTATCTATCAATCTATCTATCAATCTATCATCTATCAATCTATTTATCTAAATATCTATATGTCAATTTATCAATTAATCTAGTTATCTAATTATTTTGTCTATGTATCTATATATTTTTGTATCTATTTGTCTATATATCTATATGTCTATATATATATATATATATCTCTTTTTGTCTATATATATATATATATATATATATATCAATCTATCTTTGTCTCTATTTGTCTATCTATCTATCTATCTTTCTTTCTTTCTTTCTGTCTATATATTTGTCTATCTATCTATCTATTTGTCTATGTATTTTTTTATCTATCTATCTATCTGTCTTTCTATTCGTCATATTTTTAAATATCTATATGTCTAAAATTTTAATATTTCTAGGTCTATTAATCTGTGTATAAATATATCAATCAATCAATCTATCTATCTATATGTCCATCTGTCTATCTATCTATCTATATAACAATCAATCTACCAATCAATCATTCTATCTCTCTATATATAGTTTTGTTTATCTATCTGTCTATCTATCCATTTTACTATCTGTCTATCTATATATCTATCTATCTGTCAATCTCTCTATCTTTTGGCCTATTTATTTTTCTATCAATTTATTTGTCTATCTCTCTATTTATCTATCTATCTCTCTTTCTATATTTTTTGTTTATTTATCTATGTATATTTGTCTATCTATCTATGATTATATTTGTTTAAATAATTCATCTTACTATCTATTTATATATTAAATATCTGGTTATATTTTTATATATCTAACTATCTATCTATCAATCTATCTATCTATCTATTTATCAATTTATAAGTCTATCTATATGTCTATTTAACTATTGAGCATCTATCTTGCTATATATCTATCTGAATATCTATCAGTCTATCTATCTATTATCATTTTAACTATCTTTTTATTTATATGGCAATCTATCTATATTTCTAACTGCATATCAATTTGTCTATCAAACAATTTATGTATGTAACTATTTGTTTTCTATATGTCTATCTATTAATCTATAAATCTATTTTTCAATATATATGTTTAATAATCTTTTAATTTATCTATCTAATAATCTGACAAGCTATCTATCTATCTATCTATTTTTTTCTTTCTCTCAGCCTATCAATCATTCTATCTATCTGTCTATAATTTGTCTATCAATTTTTTAATCAATTATTTTATCAATGTATCTATCAATCTATATAACAATCTATCTATAAATCTATATATCAATCAATCTATATATCTTTCTATCAAATTTTCTATTAATTTGTTTATCTATCTGTCTATCTATATATCTATCTATCTATCTCTTAGTCTATATGTTTATCTATACCTTTATTTAATTTTTTATTTATCTATCTATGTATCTATCTATCTGTCTGTCTGTCTATCTATCTAACTATCTATCTATCTAGATGTTTATCTATTAAGATATCTATCTATGTGTTTATCTATCAATATATTTAGATATCTATCAATCTGTCTATCTATCTATCTATGTAACTATCTATTTATCTATCTTTCTGTCTGTCTGTCTGTCTGTCTGTCTATATATATCTATCTATCTGCCTATCTATCTGTCTATTCATTTGTCTATCTGTCTATCTATCAATAGATCTATATGTCTTTGAATGTATATATTTTTTTGACAATGTATGTGTATCAATCAATCAAATTATTTGTCTATCTATTTTTCTATTTTTCTATTTTTCTATTTTTCTATTTTTCTTTCTGTCAATCAATAAATCAATCTAACTATTTGTCAATAAATCTATCTATAAATCTGTCTATAAAAATGTTTATAAATCTTTCTATCAATCTGCCTATTATCTATTTATTATTTATCTATCTCTATATCTATAAAAATCTATTAAACAATCTATTTATTTATCTATGTATTTTACTTTCTATCTGTCTATTGATTTGTCTAACTATTGATATATCTATTAATCTTTCATTCAATCTATCTATCAATCTATCAAATAATTTTGTTTATCTATCAATCTATATATTAATCTATCTATTAATTTGTCTATATATCTTTTATTTATCTAACTATCTATCTATAAATCAATATATCTATCTATCATTCTTTCTATCTATCTGTCTATCTATCTGTCTATTAATCTGACTATCAATCTATATATATATATATATATATATATATATATATTATATATATATATATATATATATATAATATCAGTCTATCTATCAATATATCAATATGTCTATCTATCTATGTCTATTTATCTGTTTATCTATCTATCTATCTATGTATTTTCCTATCTATATATATTTTATTTATCCATCTATCTTTCAACATATCTATCTGTATATCTATTCGTCGATATATCTTTCTATCTATAAATATATCCATATGTCAATGTATATGTCTATTTTTTTCCATATGTATCAATCAATCAATCTATCTATCTATCTTTTTATCTTTCTATCTTTATATATATCAATTAATCAATCTAACTATCACTCTATAAATTATTGTAACAAACTTTTTATAAATTAACCATCTATCTATCTATTTATCTATGTATCTATTTATCTATGGATCTATTTACCAAGCTATTTATTTATCTATCTATGTATTTATGTTTTAATCTGTTAATCGAGTTGTCTAACTATCAATATATCTATTTGTATATTTATATATCTATCTTTCTATCTAACTATTTGTCTAATTATCAATCTATCAATTTACCTATTTGTCTATCTATCTGTCAATCTATATGTCTATCTATCTATATATATATATATGTCTATCTATATTTCAATCTATCTGTCTATATATCTATTTATCTATTTGTTTATCTATTTGTCTCTCAAACAATATATCTATCTCTCTATATATTTGTCTATCTATCTGTTTATCTATCTGTCTATGGTTTTTTCGATCTATCTATCTATAATTCTGTTTGTATATATATTTGTATCACTATTTATCTATTTATTTGTCTATCATTATGGTTATCTATCTATCTTTCTATCTGTCTATCTATAACTCTTGATATCTCTCTATCTATATATTTGTCTATCTATCAATCTATCTATATGTCCATCTATAAGTCTATCTATTTATCTATCTATTTATCTATCAATCAATCTCTTTATATATTTATCATTCTATTTCTCAATCTATCTATCAATCTATTTATAAATCTATCTATCAATCTATATATCCATCTATGTATCTTTCCATCGATCTATCTTTCTCTCAATCAATCTATCAATCTATCTATCTGTATATATATATATTTCTAACTATCTATCTTTATATCTATCTTACTTTCTATTTGTATATATATCTATCTGTTTATATATGTGTCGATATATTTTTTAGTCTTTATATAAATCTATGTGCCTATCTCTTTATAGATATGTCTATCTATCTACCTATCTATCTGTCTATCTATCTGTCTATCTATCTATCAATCTATATGTTATATATCTATCAATCAATCTGTCTGTCTGTCTATATATATATATATATTTATCTATCTATATATCTATGTGTCTATCTTTCTATCTATGTATCTATTTGTCTATCTACATGTCTATTTATCTTTCTATCTATCTATCAATCTATCTATATGTCTATCAATCTGTCAATCTATCTAACATTCTATCTATTTGTCTGTCAATCAATCAATCAATATATATTTCTATTTGTCTATCTATATGTCATTTTATCTGTCTATTTATCTATCTATTTGTATTTTTGAAATGTCTATGTATCTATTAGTCTTCTAACTATCTATCTATATGTAAATTTTTCTATCAATTTATTTGTCAATATGTCTATCAAATAATCATTCTATTTGTCTGTTTAATAATCATACTATCTATCTATCTATATGTATAATAATCTATCTATCTATCTATTTTTCTATCTATCTATCTATCTATCTATCTGTCAATCCATGTTTCTATCAAATTATATATCAAATTGTCTATCAATCTATCTATCAATCCTTAGATCAATCTATTTATCAATCTATCTAAATGATCATTCTATCTATCTATCTCTCTATCTATTTGTCTATCTATTTGTCTATCTCTATATATATATATATATTTATTTATCAATCTGTTAATCTATTTATATATCTATAATCAGTTTATATATTTATTTAATTATCTATCTATCTATATGTCTAACTATATATCTATCTATCTTTCTATCTATATAATTCTTTATCTATCTATCTATCTATTTGTATTTCTATCTATCTATCTATTATTTATCTAAATATCTATCATTTGTCTAACTTTATATCTATCTATCTGCTCATCTATTTTTCTACCAATATTTCTATCGATGTATCTTTTTATCTTTCTATCTATCTAAATTTTTATCTCAAACTATCTATCTGTATGATTATCAATGTGTTTTGAATCTGTCTATCTATCTATCTATAAATCTATGTATCAATTTGTTTATCTATCTATAAGGCAATCTATTTCCTATCTATCTGTCTATCTATATATCTATCTATTTATCTATCTATATATCTATCTTTATATCAATCAATCTATCTATCTAATTATCAATTTGGCTATCAATCTCTCTATCAATCTATCTATCAATATATCTCTCACTCTGGCTTTCCAACTATCAATCAATCAATCAATTTATCTATCTATCTATTGTATCTATATATATCTTTCTATCTTTGTGTTTGTCAAACCGTCAATCTATCTATATAACTATCAGTCTATTTCTATATATGTCAGTCTATCAATCTATCTATCTATAAATTTATCTATCTATCTACCAATCTTTCTTTTTGTATATCATTTTGACTATCTATATATCTATTTATCTATGTGTCTGTTTATAAATCTATTATCTATCTATCATTCTATCAATCTATCTGTGTATCTATTTGTATATTTTTATGTCTATCTATATGTCTATTTATTAATCTATCATATGTCTATCTATATTTCTATTTATCAATCTATAAGTCTATTTATCTTTCTGTCTATCTTTCTGTCTATCTTTCTGTTTATCAATCTATTTATCTATCTGTCTATATATATGTCTAAAGACATCTCTATCTTTATGTCAATATATTAATCTATCAATCTGATAATCTATATGTCTATTGATTTGTCTTTCTATATGTCAATCTATCAATCAATCTATCTGTATATCTATATATCTATAATAATCCATCCATATATCTATCTATCTATCAGTCAATCTTTATTTCTATCCATCTATTTATCTATATTTATATATATATATATATCTCTAAATCTATTTGTCTACCTATCTATCTATGTGTCTATCTCTCTTTCTATCTATATATCTATTTCTCTATCTTTCAATCATTCTATCTATCTCTCTATGTTTCTATCTATGTATCTGTCTTTCTATCTGTTTAATTATTTATCAATCTTTATATCTATCTATCTATCTATTTCTCTGTTTGTTTGTGTAACTGTATATCTATCTGTATGTCTATACATCTATTTGTCTATCTATCTGTGTGGCTATATATCTATCTATTTGTGTATCTATTTGTTTATATATATATGTCTATAAATCAATCAATCTATCTATTTGTCTATCTATATGTCTATCTATATGTCTAACTATTTATCTATCTATCATTTAATCTATCTATCTATGTTTGTCCATCTATATGTCAATCAATTGATATATCTATTTGTCTATCGATATGTCTATCGATCTTTGTATATATATGTAAATCTCTAAATTAATCAAACTATCTATCTATATATCTATCTAATATATATGTTTATCTATCTGTCTGTTTGTTTATCATATATATATATCTATATATCTATCTTTTATCTATCTATTTATCTATATTTCTATATATCCATTTGTCTATCTATTTGTTTATCTATCTATCTATATATCTTTAAATCTTTCTATCTATCTATCTATGTATCTGTCTATGTATGTATGTATCTATATGTCTAATAATCTCTCAATCTATAAATCATTATATTTATATCTATTTATCGATCTATAACTGAACTATTTGTCGATCAATCTATCTATCAATTTATCTATCAATCTTTCTACCATTTCATCTATCAATCTTTCTACCAATTCATCTATCAATCTTTCTACCAATTCATCTATCAATCTTTCTATCAACCAACCAATCAATCAATCAATCTTTATATCTAAAAATAAATTTATCAATCTATCTATTTATCTATCTATCTTTTTTAATTTATATATTTCTATATGTGTGTCTATCTATCTATCTATTTATATATATATCTATCTCTCAATCTGCTTATCTTCCCATCTTTCTATCTATATATCTATAAGTCTATCTACCTATGTATCTATCTATTTATATCTCTATCTATTTGTCTATCTATTTGTTTATAGATCTAACAATCTATATGTCTATCTATCTGTCTATTTAGCTCTCTATCTATCTATCTGTCTATCTTTTTATCTATTTGTCTATCTATTTGTCTTTTTATATGTTTATCTATCTGTCTATCTTTCTATCTATATTTTTGTTATCTATCTATATATCTATGTGTCTATCTATCTATCTATATGTCTATCTATGTGTCTATCTATCTATCTATCTCTCTATATATCTATCTATCTTTCTCTCTATCTATTTATCTATCTGTTTATGTTTCAATTAATCAATATATCCATTAGTCTATCTATCTATCTGTTAATGTATTATTATCATTAAATCTAGATGTATATCTTTTGTTTAACTATTTGTAAATCTATCTATTTAATAATCTATCTATCTATCTTGTAATCTGATTATCTATTTATTTATTTATTTGTCTTAATATATGTTTATATATATATATCTATCTATCTAATTTTCTATCTATCTACATACCTATCTATTTATCAATCTATCAATCAATATATCTTTTAATCTATCTATCAAGCTATCTCTAAATATATCTATCACTTTATCTATTATATGTCTCTCTATCTATCTATTTATTGCATATATTTATATCTATCTATCTGTATATATTTCTATTTATCAATATATCAATCTATCTATCAATTTATTTATCTATTTATATATCTATTTCACTATTCGTCTATCTATATGCCTCTCTATCTATATATCTTTATATCTATATATCTATCTATCTATCTGAAATTTAACTATCTGTCTGTTTGTCTTTCCATGTGTCTATCTATCTATTTGTTTATAAATCTGTCAATCTATCTGTCTATCTATCTATCAATCTATCTAACTATTTATCTATCTATCTATTTAACTATCTATCTATATATCTATCTATTAGTCTATCAATGTCTCTATCTAATTGTCTATAGTTTTATCTATCAATCTATCTATCTATCTATCTAACTATCTTTCTATTTATATTTCTATCTATTTATCTATCTATCTATCTATTTTTGTATCAATCAATGTATCTATCAGTCTATCTATTATTCTATGTATCTACCTATTTATCTATTTATCTAACTATCTATCTATGTGTTTATCTTTCTTTATATCTATATGTCTATCCATCTATATATATATATATATATATATATATATATGTCTATCAATCATTCTATCAATCTGTCTATCTAATTGTCTATCTATCTAAGTATTTTCTATCTTTCTATTTGTCCATCTATCTATCTGTCTGTCTATCTCTATATCTATATGTAAATCTAACTTTCTATCTATCTATATAGTATTTATCTTTATGTTAATCTATTTATCCAACTATCTATAAATTTGACTATTTTCCATCTATCTATATATTTGACTATTTTTCCATCTATCTATCTATCTATTTATCTATCTATCTATTTGTTTATCTATATATTTATTTATCTATATTTCTATCTATCTATTTGTCTATCTATCTATCCAATTGTATTTCATTCTATCTATCTATCTATGTATCTATCTGTCTGTCTATCTATATGTCTATTTATAAATCAATCTATTTTTCTATCTATCTATCTATTTATCTATTTGTCTATCTATAGGTCTATCTATCTATCTATTTGTCTATCTATCTCTTTATCTATATATCTATCTATTTTTGTCGATCTATTTTTTGTCTATATATCTGTCTATTTATCTGTGTATCTATCTATCTATATATAAGTCAATCTAACAATCAATCTATTTGTCTATCTATATTCCAATCGATCTATCCATTTATCTGTCTACCTACCTATCTTTATATATATATATTATGTGTGTGTGTGTGTGTGTCTATTTATCTATCTATCTATTTATTTGTCTAAATGTTTATCTATCTTTCTGTCTATCTATTTGTCTATTTATCTATCTATCTGTCTGTCTGTCTATCTATGTATCTATCTTAATATTTGTGTATCTATCTATCTATATATATATCTATCTATTTATTTATCTATCTAATATCTTTCTATTTAACTATTTATCTATCTGTCTAATAATCTATCGATCTATCTATCTATTTACCAATAAATCAATTTTACTATGTTTCTCTTAATAAATCTATTATCTGTCATCATTCTATATATCAAAGTATGTATGAATTTGTCTATCAATTTTCTATCAATATGTTTATCTATCTGTAAATCTATGTGTTAATTTATCTTTCAAAAATCTATCTATCAAAATAACTATTTATTTGTTTATCTATCTTTCTTTCTATATATCTTTAAATTTGTGTATCTAACTATCTATCTATTTGTTTAATATCTTTCTATTTATCTATCTGTTAGTCTTACTATCTATCTATTTGTTTGTCTGTCTATCTATCTATCTATCTACCTATCTATATATCTATCAATTTGCCTATTTATTTTTCTATCTATATATCTATCTATCTATATATTTTTTAACTATCTATCTAATTATTTTTCTATCGATCTATTTATCTATCAATCTACCATTGAATCTATCAATCAATCTATATATCTATCTATATTTTTGCATGTCTATCTATGCATTTATCTATTTGTATATCTATCTATCTGTCTATCTATCTGTTTGTATATCTATCAGTCTTTTTGTCTATCTATCTATCTATATATCTATCTATCTATTTGTCTGTCTATATATTTTTAAATCTATCTATATATCTATCTTTCTATTAGTATGTCTGTCTATCATTCTGTCTAAGTATCTATGTATCTATCTATATATCTATCTATCTGTTTGTCTATCTATATATCTATCTATATGTCTATCAATATGTCTATCTAAATGTCTATCTATATGTCTATTTATTAATCTATCTGTAAGTCTATCGATCAATCTATCTATCTATTTATCAATAAATGTATCACTATTTCTATCAATCCATTCATCAATCTATCTAAATAACTATCAATCTCTATTTATATAAATTTAACTTTCAATCTATCTATTTATTTGTCTTTCATTTTTCATAGCTTTCTAACAAACTATCAATCTATCTGTGTGTTTATCTATATATATGCCTCTATGTATACCTGTTTGTCTTACCATCTGTCTATTTCTTTATCTTTCTATCTATCTAATTATCTATTTACCTATTTATTTGTCTATGTATCTATCTATCATTCTTTCTATTTATCTATCTATCTATCTATCTATCTATCTCTCTGTATGTCTGTCTGTTTGTCATTCTATTTTCTATTTATCATTTTGTTTATCTTTATCTGTATCGATATGTTTTTCTATCTATTTATCTATCTATATATCTATCTATATATCTATCTATATATGTGTCTTTCAATCAATCTATATATATATATATACATATACATATATCTGTCTATCTATCTATCTATCTATTTGTCTATCTATTTATCTTTATCTATCTGTCATTCTATTTTTCTATCTATCTATCTCTCTATCTATATATCTTTTTATATTTATAGTTATCTATATATTTATATATCTATGTAGATGTATATCAATATATCTATTTATCTATCACTCTATCTATTTGTCTTTTTATCTGTCTATCTATCTATCTATTTATCTATCTGTCTGTCTATATATATATATATATATATATATATATATATATATCTCTATCTATCTATCTTTCTATCTAATTATTTGTCTATAATTCAATATATATGTCTGTATATATTTTCTATCTATCTATCTACCTATCTATCTGTCTATCTATTTCTTTATCAACTATCTATTTATCTATCTATTATTCTATTTATCTATGTATCTAACTATATTTTTGTCTATATATTTGTTTAATTTTTGTCTAAGAATCTATTGATCTATCTCTCTATTTATCTACCAATATATTTTTTTATCTATCTATCTAATTAATTGTCTATCAATCTATTTATCTATCAATCTACCATTGAATCTATCAATCAATCTATATATCTATCTATATTTTTGCATGTCTATCTATGTATTTATCTATTTGTATATCTATCTATCTGTCTACCTATCTTTTTATATATCTATCAGTCTTTTTGTCTATCTATCTATTTGTCTATCTATCTATCTATTTGTCTGTCTATATATTTTTCAATCTATATATATATTTATCTTTCTATCTGTATGTGGTCTATCAAATTGTCTAACTATCTATGTATCTATATATCTATCTATATCTATCATATATTTGTCTATCTATATATCTATCTATATGTCTATCTATATGTCTATTTTTCAATCTATTTGTCAGTTTATCGATCGATCTATCTATCAATTTATCAATAAATCTATCAATATTTCTATCAATTCGTGCATCTATCTATCTAAATAACTATCTATCTCTCTTTATATAAATCTAACTACCAATCTATCTATTTATTTGTCTTTTTTTCATATCTTTCTAACAGTCTATCAATCTATCTGTGTTTATCTTTATATAATATGCCTTTATGTCTATCTGTTTGTCTTACCATCTGTCTATTTCTTTATCTTTTTATCTATCTAATTATCTATTTACCTATTTATTTGTCTATCTATCTATCATTTTATCTATCTATCTATCTATCTATCTCTCTGTCTCTCTGTCTGTCTGTTTGTCTTTATATTTATCTAATTATTATTTTGTCTATCTTTATGTGTATCGATATTTTTTATCTATCTATCTATATAACTATATATCTATATCTATCTATATATGGTCTATCAATCAATATATATATATATATATATATATCTATCTATCTATTTGTCTATCTATTGATCTTTTTGGTTATCTGTCTTTCTATTTTTCTATCTATCTATCTGTCTATCTATCTATCTATCTATCTATTATCTTTCTATATTTATAGGTATTATATATTTATCTATCTATCTATATGTCTATCAATCTATCTATTTATCTATCACTCTATCTATCTGCCTTTTTATCTGTCTATCTATTTATCTATCTATCTGTCTATATATCTATATATATAATATATATATATATATCTGTCTATCTTTCTATCTAATTATTTGTCTATATTTCAATCTATATGTCTGTATATATATTTTCTATCTATCTATCTATCTACCTATCTATCCATCTATCTATTTATTTATCTATTTATATATCTATCTATCTGTCTTTCTATTTATCTATGTATCTATCAATATCTCTGTCTATATATTTGTTTAATTTTTTCTAAGAATCTATCAATCTATCTTTCTATTTATCTATCTATCTATTTATCTCTCTATCAATGTTTCTATAATTCAATTAATCTATTAGTCTATCAATAACTTTATCAATTTGTCTATCAATTTATCTATCTATCTATTTATCAAACTTTCTATTAATTATGCTATTTATCGGTCTATGTATCTGTGTATCTATCTATTTTCTTTCTATTATTTTATTTGTTTGTTTAATTAAGCATATGTTTGTCCATATATCTATCAATCTGTTTGTATATTAGTTTTTTTATCTATTTTCCATTTTGTCTATCTATCTATTTATCTAACTACCTACCTAGCTATCTATTTATTTATCTATCTATGTATCTATATTTCTATCTATCTGTCTATGTATCTCACTATCTATCTGTCTATGTATCTCACTATCTATCTTTCTATTTATCTATGTATCTATCTATATATCTATCTTCTGTGTGTGTGTGTGTGTGTATTTCTATTTATCTATCTATCGATCCGTCTATCTTTCTATCTTTCTATCGATTTATCTATTTGTCTATTTATTTTTTATCTATGTTTCTATCAATCAATCTATCTATCTATATATTTAATTATCTATCTATTTATCTATCTTCTATCTAACTATCTATATATCTATCTATTTTCTATCTTTCTATCTATATCTATCTATCTTTTTGTCTATTTATCTGACTATATATCTATCTATTTGTCTATCTATCTTTCTATTTGACTTCTATTTATCAATCTATCTATATATCTATCTCTTTATCTATCTATCTATCTATCTATCTATTTATCTATATGTCTTTATATCTATTAATCTAATTGCCTATCTATCTATCTATATATCTATAAATCTTTATGCCTATCTATTTGTCTATCTATCTATGTATCTATCTGTCTATCTATCTATCTTTCTATCTAATTATCTTTGTTTCTATTTATCTGGCTATCTAATCTATCTAAATATCTATATATCTTTTTTTTAATATTATTTATTAATTATCACCCTCTCTTTTGGCGGAGGAATACCATTTGTACAATCTACGTCTACCCCTTTCCCTTTTACACCCATTCATAATAACTAGAAATAAATGACTTTCCTAAAATTCTATATCCAATAATCAGTTTTCCTATACTTATAGATAGTTCTTTCCCCTTTCTTGAATATAACCTCTTTTGTCCTTCTTTGTTATCATTTGTGTGGAGCTTAGTCATGCCTTTCTCCATATATACCAAAGAATACGATTCTTTGTTTGTTTCTTTTTTTACAGCCTCGTGAGAGATCTCCTTGAATGCACAATCTTCTTGCCATTTTCTATCTTCAGTATCATATTTGTTTCAATCTTGTGGCTACTTGGATTTTCCTGCATACAACCAGAAATTCTTTATGGTATTGCTCCCAATTACCCCCTTTCCCTTGTGTTTTAAAACATCATAGTTCAAGAGGTTTCCCTTCATATCATTTCTGGTGTCTTTTCCATTGTTCATGTAATCTCTTTGCTTTTGTATCTTTATCTATTGCTAGACTTAATCTTGATGTGACATTACTGCATTCCGTTGAATCCAGCGTGTATCCTTTGTTTTTCTTCCATGTCGCTTTGAGACAGACTTCTTTACTAACTTGCAGACTTACATACATAATACAGACATAACAGCCTTTAACACAGACCACCTTTGACGCATTTAAACTCTTAAAACATGCATAAAAAGCCCTTTTTAACACAGACTTCAGACGACCAAGCAAAACCGAAATATATAGACTCCCATGACATAAACTGCTAAACCAATAAGCATTAACATGACATCAATCCGAACAGCTTGTTGTTACCATATTGTCCAGCTTTGCCTCTGTTCTCTTTCTTATATCTGCAAAAAAAGAAAGCCTACATTCCTAACATATTTTCCCTATCCCCAATATGTCCCATTTTATAGAATACTTTTAGTACCATAAAACCTTCTTAACCATTCTGTGTTAGTGGGAATTTCCCCTCAAGGCTAGGTAGATTCTTTAACAAGCTGTATCATTATCTAAAATGGTTAGTAATACAAAAGCAAGCAAAGTAAAGGTGTAAATCTCAATGGATTTCTCTAATCCTCCTAATGTAATTAGTTTCTTTACTATCTAAATTTATTATACCATTATATTTTTTCGGTAAAAAACCTTCCTTAAATTCTTGATCACCTATCTTTTTACCCTCTTTGGCTAAACCGTCAGCTAATGCATTTGCTTCTCTAAAAATATGTTTTATGTTATAGTCTAATGATTTTAATTCCTATGTATTTCTTCTATTTCCTCATCGTATCTCCATGTTGAATCTTTTCTATTAATTAAGTTAACTAGTATTTGAATATCTATATTTTTAATGTTTAATTTTTTGCATAATATAATACCTTCTCTTAATGCTAAAATCTCAGCATGAAGAGCTGATGAGCTGAAATCTTTCTAGTAAAAGCTAATATTAGCTTCCTTCCAAGTCTCTGATTGCTCCTCCTCCTCCCGCTGCTCCTATGTCTCTATCAAAGCTACCATCTGTGTTTAATGCTAATCTTCCTTTCGGTTTTTTCCCATTTTATACCCATGAATTTAAATTGTTTTGGCTGTTTCTTTTTTAGCTTCCAGTGATTTATAATGTCTCTATCTAAGCTCTTATCCTGTGAATCTATAGGATGAATTTCTGAAATTTTCCGTTCCTCCTTTATCTCCTTCTAGATTTCCTTTATAATCATATTTCTACCTTCAAATCTACTGTAGTTTCTAGCCTTCCAAATGCACCAGATAGCTATTAGCAGACATTATTTTTAATCCATTTCTAAGTAGGGCTTGACACTTTTTGTTTAAGCCATTTTTGAAGTCTACCTTTTAGGTTACTATGTTCATATTTTATATGTAATTCTATTCCTAATTTCTTCCATATTTCAGCTGCAACTTTACCTTTTGAAAATAGGTGATCTAGTGTCTCTATCTCAGATGCACATCACTCACATCTGGATACTAGCCGAACACCTTTATTTTTTAAATTTGTATCTGTTGGAATTATGTTGGACAAGACTTTCCACATAAAAGTTTTAATTTTTTGTGGATTGTCATTTTTCCAAGCCCATTTAAATAATGTATGTTCTTCTTGCTTATTTCTAATTAAGTTTTTAACTGATTTAAGCGAAAAAATTCCATCTTGTGTTAATGTCCATTTCCATCCTTTATTAGTGAGTTTAGAGTGGTTATCAACTATCTCTCTTTGTTTGAGCATTTGTGTCCAGACTGTGAGCTTTTACTTTTGTTTTTTTCATTGTTAGTATCATCTTTTAAACAATACTTTGCTCTCATAAATTTAGACCATAATGTATTATTTTCTTTTAGTTCCACCATCTCTTACTAGCCCATGCTTTAGCTAAGTCTGCTAGATTAACAAAGCCCAAACCAGCCTCTTGGACGGGAAAGCATAAATCTCTCATTTTTTCTAGTGTAGCTTATATTTACCTTCTTTTTCCCCATAAAAAGTTAGCTAATTCTCTTTCTATATTTTTAATCAGCTTACAAGAGGTTTGATAATCATAATATTATGCATTAACATGCTTTCTAAGACATGTTTTATTAATGTGATTCTTCCCCCTAAACTTAAAAATTCCTCCTTCATCCCGATATTTTCTTTTTCAGTTTATTTACTAGAAATTCTAGATATTCGTTCTTAAATTTGCCTTCATACACCGGGCAGCCCAAGTAGATAATTTCACCTTTTTTGTGTGAAAACCAGTAAGTTTTTTAATTCTATGAGTTAATGCAGAGGGGATTTATAAGATATCATATATTGACATTTTCTTTTATTCAATTTTTGACCAGTTTCATCTTCCATACATTTTAATAAGCTCATCAGATTTTGTAATGATCTACTACTACCATTAGTAAAAATCATTACATCATCTGCATATGCCAGACAACTCACAAGTGGAGTGTTTTTTGGTTGTCTGAATGAACCTATCAATCCTTTCTCCATTTTTCTTTAATGTTAACTATTAGTAGTTCTAAATATAAATTGAATAAAGATGGAGAGAGTAGATCTCCTTGTCTTAGACCTCTAATTGGTTTTATTTCCTCTCAACTTTTCCATTCGTTATTATTCTGGCCCAGGTGTTAGATATGCACATGTATATCAGATCTATCCATGTTTCAGAAAACCCATTTTTCTCATAATAAAGCAGAGTATGTTCCATTCAACTCTATCAAAGGCTTTAGCTAAATCTAATTTTATTATAACATGTGTCCTCTTGTTTTTGTTCCTATTTCTCTACACATTTCCTTGGCCAAACATATGTTTTCCATAATTAATCTATTTTTCATAAAGCGGTTTGTTCAATTGAAATAATTTTAGGCAGTATATAGGCTAATCTATTTGTAATATTTTTGCTAGAATTTTATATATTGAATTACATAGACTGATAGGTCTGAAATCCTCCCCCGTTTGTGGGTTTTCTTTTTTGGAATAAGAGCTATGTGAAAACTTCCCCACTTTTTCCCTATTTCAGCTCCACATAATATGTTATTAATGGCTTTGTTTATGTCCATTTTAATTATGTCCCAGCAGATTTAAAAAAAAACTATTCCATCCACGGTCCTACCGCGCTCTCCTTGTTAATACTATAAATGGCTGCTTTTATTTCTTCATCTTCTACATGTTTAATTAGCATATTATTATCTTCTTTTGATATTCTGTTTTCTATCTTTTCTAACAGCTATTTCCTTTAATCTCATTTTTACTACTTATTGATTTTTAAAGAAATCTGTAAAATAAGTTTGAATATCTATATCTTTATCTACCCATTCTTTCTTGTTATTCTTTATGCCCCTAATTCTGTGTTTCTGATATTTTAGTTTAGCTGCTTTTTAGAAAAACTTCGTGTTCTTGTCTCCTTCTTTTAGCCATTTTATCTTCGATTTTTGTTTCCAATACACCTCTTCCATTACAGTTTGAGTTTTAACTCAGCTTGTGCCTTACTTAATGCATATCTATTATTTAAACTTTGATCTTTTTCAAATTCTAATTCTTTATTTAATACTAATTCTTTGCATCTTTTATGTTTTTATTTATATCTCCAAATATTTCCTTATTCCATTTTTTTAATTCAGTTTTTAATCTACTTAGCTTATTATTTATAACTTGCATAGGATTTCCAGATGCCTCAATATTCAGGATTTTTTTACTAAATTCAAAAAATCATGATGTAAACTCCATGCATTTTGGAATCTAAAGGATCCTCCTTTATTTAAAGTGTTTTTAATGTTGATTAAAAGTGGACTATGATCAGAATAAGTTCTATATAAATGTTTCACTTCTGTAGAGCCATAATTCTCAAGCCAATTAAGGTTATAAAAGATTCTATCTAATCTGGCCCAAATTAAACCTTTCCTTTTCTGGTTATTGCACCATGTGAAGAAGATCCTAAGAATTTGGCCTCAATTAAGTTAGTTTTATTTATAGTATCATTAAAGTGAATCATGGCTTTGTTATTTGGTGTTTTTCCACTTTCTTTTCTTTAATGCTTCTTACTGCATTGAAATCTCCCCCTATAATCCATGGCTTGTTTTCTTTAAATATTTTCCCCATATCCTCCCATAATTCTTTTCGCTCTTCTCTTTTATTTTTAGCATAAACTATAGTGATTATTTCAT
Source organism: Sapria himalayana (assembly GCA_029783825.1). Classification (NCBI taxonomy): domain Eukaryota; kingdom Viridiplantae; phylum Streptophyta; class Magnoliopsida; order Malpighiales; family Rafflesiaceae; genus Sapria; species Sapria himalayana. Next base: position 478,854 of record JAREIK010002006.1, read on the forward strand.
TTACATCTTGACTCAAACTAAAATTTATTAACTGATTTGTTTCTTTTAATATTATTATGTTTAGGTTATTTTTCCAAATTAACCAAATTTTTCCGTTTTCATTTGCATATCCATGGTCAAATCCTAGCATAATTTTGTAGAGTCCTAGTTGATCCTTATCCACCATAGGTTCAGCTATTGCTACAATATTGATTTTGTGCATATAAATCAATTTTTTCAATCTGTTTCTTGAGGGAATATTGGCTATTCCCCTTATATTCCAGTAAATATAATTATACATTATTATTGATTTAGCTTGAGCTCTAGTGGTGCATTTGGTTCCATATGTTCTCTTTTTATATTTTTTTCATATTTTTTGATTTTTATTGAACCTAGATCTTCGCTTCTTTCTTCTTTCCAATCTCTTCCCATTTGAATTGACATTATCTTTAATTCCTCCATTGCCCACTCTTTATTACCCATTTTTTGTTTAAGCTTCTCTATATTTATGTCATCTCTAAATAATCTTATTTTTGCTCATTATCCTCTCCATCTGTAAAAAGGGAGGTTAAACTTTTTGTTTCTGGATCTTCTTCGAATAGTCCACAATAGGGACTGCCCATCCTTGTTTATTTTAATTTTATTTTTCATGTACACTCTTGTTCTTTTGTTAGTTCTGATATCTTTTTAATCATTTCTGTTCTTTTTATAGTCTCTAATGTGTTTTCTGCCCTATTTTCAATTTCATTAGTATTCCTTATTAATTAATTTCAATTCAGTTCCTTCTATATTCTGTTCTTCTGTTCGGGCAGTATGTTCATTGATGTTTTTTTGGTATTTAACTAACATGCCTCTCTCTCCTGCATTCATTGACCCTCCTCTCTCTTTTGATTCACTTCCTCCCTTCTTTTTTTAACTAGACAATTTTCCAAACCATGCCCCAATTTTTTACAGCAAATACAGTATGAAGGTAAGTTCTCTGGAACTACTTGCTGCCAGAAACCATCACCCTCATTTCATTTCCAATCCATATCCATGAGGGAATTGGATTTTGTATATCAGTTTCAACACAAATACGTGCTACACTTGGCTGTTTAGAGTGGTTGTAGCACCATCAAGAAGAAGAGGAGAACCGAGTGTACAAGCAATGTGATATAATGCGAATTTATCAAAATAATGTATCGGTACAAGGGAAACAGGAACCATACCGGTGCTATCGATTATTCTTCCTTAGTCGAGAAGTTTGTTGACCATTTGAAAGTTCTCAGGGAAATCCCATGATATACCAGATACCTTTTAGCCAAATTCGATGAAAATCTTCTTCGGAAAATAGTTGTAACAGCACATGTTTATCGTAGATGAGGCCGATTTTAATCAATTTTAAGCTTCAATGATTCAAAAAATGCACGAATATCATCAATGCGAGGCCTTCCATGTGAGAATTTGCCCACGAGCGTGAACTTATGGGGTTTAGTAAGCCTCTGAATATCTTCGGTTGAAAAAATTATCGAGGGTTCCTTGATATTTTTCGCGTGAGTTTCTGAAGGAGCTATTATTTGCACGGTCTTCTTGTAAAAATCGGAAAGGATTTCTTATTAACTAAGTAATCCATTTCCTTAAGAATGAGCTTGAAATTTGCTTCTTCTTCCCCAAGATATGCAGTTTCTCTCTCTAGAAAATTTTTCTCTCTTAGAAGTTGAGAGCATTTTTCAAGAGAAAGAAGGGGGAAATATCTATATATCTATATCTCTATCTATCTGTCTATCTATTTGTCTCTCTATATATCTTTCTATCAATCTATCAGCCTATCTCTCTATCTATCTGTCTATCTGTCTATATGTCTACCTATCTATCAATTTATTTTTCTAATAACATGTCGATCTCTTTTTCTCTATCTGTTTATCTTTCTATCTCTCTATTTATCTATCTATCTATTTATATGACTATCAATCTATCTATCAATTTGTCTATCAATATCTCTATCAATCTGTCTATCAATTTGTTAATCAATATGTTTATCAATCATTATATTAATCTGTCTATCTATCTGTGTTTCTATCTATCTATTAGTCTATCTTTTTGTTAGTTTATCTTTCTTTAGACTTTCTGTTTGTCTGTCTAGTATCAAAAAAATAGCCAATTTAGTGATGGATTTTAGCAACAGACTTTATCCGTTACAAATTTGTGATGGATTCATGATGGAAACAAACTTAACGATCGATTTATAGACCGAAAATATTTTGTCACCACAATAAGGCAGTAAGTTGGTGGGGGCTATTAGATAGCGATGGATTATCAGGTACATCATTATATTAGCTATGGATTATCAGTTCCATCCCTAAGAAACTTTTAGAATTTTAGCTAACAAAATTATGTTTGGAATAGCAACGGATCCTTAGTTCCTTCGATAATTTAGCGAAGGAATTTGGTTCCGTCGCTAAATTTGCGACTGAATTTTATTTTTGTCACTAAATTTAGCAAATGTTTAGTTATTTTTTTATGAATGTTGCTTTGATTCAAGATTAGCATGACATAATTTTCAGTTAATTAATAATTTTAAAATATTTTAGTTTATTTATTAATATTTTTTTTCTCATTTGGTGATAATTTTTTTCCGTACAATTAACGGAACTTTAATTAAATGAATTTAAAAATATTTTATATTGATTTAATCATTTAAACTTTGGTTGTTAACTTTGTTTTTGTCACAACAGATGTAAATTTATGCTACTTTTGTGTAATGTATTATAATAGTTAGTAGTTATTTTTTTTGTGACACAATTATTTATAAAATAATAATTATATAATATAATAATATGAAAATAATAAAAATAAAACATATATAAAATAAATATAAAAGTATATCTAAAAAATAAAATCTTTATTACAAAATGTAAAATTTTTCTATAGACCATATTATTTCTATTTACAAAAATAAATGGAAATAATTATACAGCATGCCATAGACCATATTTATATTTTTAATATAACTTTGGTATCATTACTTTTTCCAAAACAATCCCCTTTTTATTTTAGATCCACAACTTCATCATTTTGAGCCTCCCTGAATGACTTTATTTTATTTTTTAGTGAAATCTTCTAAGTCACTTTAAACTAATCATTAAATCTTATTCTCTTTAGTTTTTTTAGATAGTAGCCTAAATTCCTCAAGCCGTTCGAATCCAATGTAATTGCTACCCATAACTACCAACCATCATCACCCCGCCGCCATCCATCACCATCATCTTCAATCAACACCATCAGCAGCACCACCCTCATTTTCTTCTATTTTGCTCAGAAAAGTCTTGTGCTTTGCTTGCAAAAACTCCAACACTAACTAAAATCGTAGCACGAATTTGGGTTGTTACTAGAATCGTTGATGTCTAACTCTGACCTGGTTGATGATTTTATTTTGCTGGGATGTTGTTCTTCTTTTTAAATCTTCTGCCTCAGTATTGAGGCAAGAAACATTATCAAACTAATTTTTCTCTCCTTCATGTAGCTTAATTAATTCTTGAGAGGAAGGGCCTTTATGGATAGAACCCTCAATTGAAGTTAGCATTGATACATTGTGACTAGTTATGTGTTTAGCTTTTGATAATTAGTTGTATGCATGAATGTATTTCATTTTAAGTTTTTACTACATGGACGAAAAATTAAACTACATTGTATCAATGGCAAATTTATTTGTATTAATATGACATGTTGAAATCAGGTTAATATGTATGTATGATTACAAAATGAAGTTATATTATATATCTTGAATACAAAATCAGGTTATAAATTGTTAAAGGTTCAACCATACAAAGTTTAATGATTTGTTCTTTTAAAGCTTATTAGATTATATTTTTTTAATTAGGTTATTGTTTGTTTTACATAAATGTTATATTTTAATTATTTTATAATGTTGCAAGCAAACATTTTCTTCCATTTATTTTTATATATAGCTGAAAAATTTTATTGTTGGATTCTTGAATTAGTGTAGGCATAAAGATAGGACTACATATAGACATTAGAGAAAATATGACCAAATTGATAGTGGATTGATTATCAGTTGAAAGATGGTGCTTTTACTATGAAGTTTGAAATGGACATCGAGGGATTCATTAATTTTTCACTGAGCCACCCAGAAGTGATGATCCATAGTAGGATTCAGGGTCCATGCGATCATCATAAGTGTCAGATTTAAAATTTTCAAGAGGTGGATACTATGAGATATCATCTAGCATAGTATGGATTTGTCCATGAATATCATAATTGGTATCTAATGGTAAGCCTATCGAGTAGGATACTGGGGAATTCGATGTCAATTTCAATGAAGTCATAGACTTAGGATTTGTCAATCCTTAACCATACAATGCTTTTGATACAATGCTAATTGATGTTGCTGCCCTTCCTTTAATCTAATGTCATTGAAGAGGACCCAAGCCCAACAACTACAAAATTATTTGAAATGCTGAATGCAACTGATTAGGAGATCTGGCCTGGCAATAGATATCATTCAAAGTTATTTTCTATTGTGATTGAACATTAAATCTAAACACCATTTATGTGAACATGCTTATGATGATTTTTCAATTGATATCCAAGTTACTACAACCAGACAATGTGATGATTGATAGCTTCTACAGCACCAAAAAATTAGTTCAGGGTTTGGGTCTACCAGTAGAAAAGATTCATTTTGCATTAATGGTGGCATGATATACATAGGTGAAGATAGTGAACTTGCAAGTTGCAAGTTTTGTCACCATACCCATTTCAGGAGACCAATGCATGGATCTCATGGCAGAAAATAAATGTTCCTTATAAAAAAATGTACTACTTTCCCATGGCTCCTCGATTATAGAGATTTCTTGCATCTAATGCCACAGCTAAAGAAATGAGGTTGATTGCTGAGCATGAGTCTGAAGATGGTGTTATGCATCATTGTTTAGACTCTGAAGCTTGAAAATATTTCAATCAAACTCATCCTAATTTTGCAGGTGTAAGTCAAAATGTTCGACTGGGTCTTTCCACTGATGGCTTTAATCCATTTGGTCAATCCGAACAACGATATTCTTCATGGCTGGTTATATTGATGCCATACAATTTTCCTCATGGATGTGCATTAAAGATTAATATATGTTTTTATCTATAATTGTGTCAGGGCCAAAGAATTCAAAGGGAAAGTTGGATGTTTTTTTACAACCTTTAATTGCAGAGTTGAAAACATTGTGGGAGGTGGGGGTATGTACATATGACATTTCAAGGAAGCAGAATTTTCAAATGAATGCTGCACTAATGTGGAAAATTAGTGATTTTTTCGTATACTCAATATTGTCAGGATGAAGTACTACAGGGAAGCTTGATTATCCTCATTGCATGGAAGATTAATATGCATTTACATTGGGTAAAGGGGGCAAGACATCATGGTTTGACAATGATCATAAGTTCTTACCAAGACATCATCAATTTCGAAGGAATAAAAATTCTTTTTTGAAGGGTAAAACAGTGGGAAAAGTAGCACCACATGTGCGATCAGGAGAAAAAATATTAGTGCAAATTGAGCAATTAGGGTTGAAGAAACTAATGTTGAGTCCACGAATGCTTGTATTTTCAAGAGTTACGAATTTGGATGGAAGAAAAAATGCATTTTTGGATTTACCTTATTGGAGTACAAATCTCATTCGACATAATCTAGATGTCATGCATATTGAAAAAAATGTCTTAGATAATGTCTTTATAATATATGAA
>JAREIK010002007.1:0-43843 GCA_029783825.1 Sapria himalayana
TTTATTATTATCTATTATGGCCTATTGGTTTATATCATTCTATCTCTATTTATATTTTATCTCTATCTATTACTATTTACTATCTCTCTATTATCTAACTATTTATTTATCTATCAGTCTATCTACAATCTATTTAACGTGTATTTGGATCTGTGTTTGTGTATCCATCAATCTGTCTCTCTATATATCTGTCATATATCTATCTATTGTTCTTTTTATGTATATCTATACTGGTTATACTAAATGCTATCTATATACGATATTTATCTATCTGTTATCTAGATTTCTATCTATCAATCTATCTATCAATTTGTATATCTATCTATCTAACTATTTATCTATCTATCTATCTACCTATCTATCTTTTAATCTATCTATGTGTGTATCTGTCTAACTATCTATCTATCTATTTGACTATTTGTCTATTTGTCTATCTGTTTATCTATCTATCTATTTATCTATCTATCAATCTATCTATATATTTACCTGTTTATCTATCTATATATCTATCTATCTATCATCTATCTATAAGTCTATCATTATATCTTTCTATATATCTAACTATCTATCTTTATATCTATTTATCAATTTATCTATCTATCAATCTATCTCTCTCTATCTAACAATTTTTCCTATCTATCTACATGTCAACTTGTCCTATCTATCTGATCTATCTGTATGTCAACTATATAAATTATCTATTAATTGTCTATCTATATATTTGTCTAATCCGTCTATCTATCTATGTAGTCAATCTGTCTATAATGTCTATCCGTCAATCTATCCATTTATCTATCTTTAACTTGTGTATAGTCTATTATCTGTCTGCTGTCTATCTATCCTATCATCATCTTTCTGTCTATTTGTCTATCCACCTTTGTAACTATTTTCCTATCTGGCTTTATCCCCTTGCCTATATGACTCTATATCTTTTTTATCTTTATAGCATTTCCTAATTACTATCATCTATCTGTCTATTTGTAATGGTGGTTCATGGTGCTATCTTTCTATCTATCTATCTTTCTCTCTAGCAATGTATCTACATGAAAATCTGTCAACTTTTCTATCTATTAATATATATATCTATCAATCTATCTTCATGTCTATCAATCTATCTGTCTATATGTCAATCTATCTATTTGTCTAGCTATTTATCTATCTATCTGTCTATATTTCTATCTGTCTACCTTTCTATTTGTGAATTTGTCAAACTATCTCTCGATCTATATATTAATCTATCAATCTAACTATTTCTATATCTAGCTATCTATCTTTTTTTAATCTGTATATCTATCAATCTATCTGTCTATAAATTGATCTATCTTTCAATCTATCATCTATCTATCTATCAGTATATCTATATATTGGTCTAAATGTCTATCTGTCAATCAATCTATCTGTCTATTTATCTATTTGTCTATATGTCTCACTATCTATCTGTCTATATGTCTATAAGTCTATCTGTCTATCTATCTATTTGTTTATATGTCTCTCTATCTATTTGTCTATTTGTCTATCTAATTATCTATTTATCTATCTATTTCTATATATGTCTATATGTCTATATGCCTAACTATATATGTGTCTATCTATCAATCAATCTATCTATCTTGGTATCTATATATCTATCTATCTATTTATCTGGCTATCTATCTGTCGTGTCTATCAATCTATTTGTTTATCTATCTATTAGTCTATCTATCTATCTATCTGTATATCTGTCTATCTATCTATCTATCTATTTTTCTATCTATTTATATGTATATTTATTTATCTGTCTATCTTTCTATCTGTTTATCTATCTCAATGTCTATTTGTTTTTTGTTAATATGTCAATCTGCCTATTTGACTATTTGTCTATCTCTCTATTTTTATATCTATCTATGTGTCTCTTTATTTATCTATCTGTCGATCTATTTATCTCTTGATCTGTATATTAATCTTTCTGTCAATCTATTAATTTGTCCATTTGTCAAATTATAAATTTGTAAATGTGTCAGTATGGTTATTAGTCTAATTAACTATCTATTAATTTGTAAATTTGTATATTTATTTATCTATCTATATATCTGACTTATGTCTATCGTATATCAATCTATCTATCTATCTATTTGTCTTTCTATTTATCTTTTTATTCAGCTATTTGTCTATCAGTATATTTTTCTATCTATGTATATTCCAATCTATCTGTCGGTCTATCTATCTTATTATCTATTTGTCTATGTATATCAATATATTTATCTTTCTTTCCATATGTCTGTCTAGTTATCTATATATCTATCTAACTATTTATCTGTCTATCTATCTATCTTTCTATCTATCGATTTATCTATATATTTGTCTATCTTTCTATCAGTCTAATAGTCTATCAGGCTACCAGTCTATCAGTCTATCAGTCTATTAGTCTATCTATCTATCTATTATCTTTCAATCTACCTGTCTATTTATCTATTTGTCTATCTATCTATCTATCTATCTTCTGTCTATCTGTCTATCTGTATATCTGTCTATCTGTCTATCTATCTATCTATCTATCTGTCTATCCATCTATTTATCTATATGCCTATCTGCCAATCTGCCTATTTGTTTGTATATATATCTGTCTAACTATAAAACTATCTATATGTCTATATATCTATATTTTTCTATGTCAATATATCTATCTCTCTAACTATCTTTCAATCGATCTATCTTTATATTTATCTATCTATCTTTCTATCTATATATCTATTTAACTAATTATCTATATATTTTGTCTATTTCTCTATCTATCGTTCTATCTATCTATCTACCTATCTATCTATTTGGCTTTCTGGCTATCTAGCTATCTATCTATTTGGCTTTCTAGCTATCTAGTTATCTATCTATTTATATATCAATGTGTTTATATGTCAAAGTGCTATTTGTCTATCTATGTATCTGACTATCTATATATATTTATATTTATCTGTCTGTCTGTCTATTTATCAAACTGTCTATCTATCTATTTTTTATTTATCTATCTGCCTATCTATCTATCTATATGTATATCTATCTATTTGTCAATATGTCAATCTATCTACGATCTATCTATCTTTCTGTCTATCTATCAATCTGTCTATCTATGTATTTGTCTATCTGTCTTATGTCTATATAACTATCTGTCTATCTCTATATCTGGCTATTTGTTTATATATTTATCTATATATCTATCTGCCTATCAATCTATCTGTCTATCTCTCTATCTATGAATCTATCCATCTTTCTATATTTCAATCTATCTATCTATCTATCTATTTGTCTATCTATTTGTCAATCTGTCTATTTGTGTATCTGTCTATCTATCTGTCTATCTATCTATCTGTCTATCTATCTATCTATCTATCTTCTATATATCTGTTAATCAATCAATCAATCAATCTACTATTTGTTTCTTTTATCTATCTTTATATCTATATATCTATCTATCTGTCTATGTGTCTATTTATCTATCTATCTACCTGTCTATCTCTCTATCTATGCATCTAACTATATGTCTATCTATCTATCTATTTATATATATGTCTATATCTGTCTATCAGTATATCTATCTATTTGTCTATATATCTATTTTCTATCTATCTATCTATCTATCTGAGTATATATCTATATGTCTATCTGTCTATCTATTTATTCTATCTATCTATTTGTCTATCTATTTATCTATTTGTCTCACTGTCTATCTACTATTTGTGTATGTGTTTATCTGTCTATTATTTTATGTATCTATGTGTATATATGTCAAGCAGTTGATCTGTCTATCTATCTTTTTGTCTATCTATTAATGTATCTATCTAATTATCTGTGTAAATGTCAATTTTTCTATCTATCTATCAATCAATATGTCTATATTTCCTTTTGTCAATATATTTATTTGTCTATCTATATATCTGTATATTTTTATATCTGTCTGTGTAGATCTGACTAAATTTCTATTGGTCTATCTCTTGTATTGTATATCAATCTTTCTGTCAATTTGTCAATTGCTCAATCTGTAAATCTATGAATCTATCAATCTATCAATCTGTCTATCTGTCTAATTATATATCTATCAATCTGTAAATCTATCTGTCTATTTATCTATCTATCTTTATGTGTGTGTTTTTATGTCAATCTGTCTATCTATCTATCTATATATCTATCTATCTATATGTTTATCTTTCTATTTGTCTCTCATTATATATTTTGATATGTATATCTGTCAATCTATCAATCTATCAATCTTTCTATCTTTATATGTATCTATCTGTCTATTTGTATATCTATAATCTGTCTATATTTCTATATGTTTATCTTTCTATCTTTCTATCTGCCTATCTATCTATATCTGTCTATCAATTTAGGTAGTTATCTTTCATTCTATCTATCTATCTATCTATTTACATATGTGGCTATCTGACTATTTATATATATGTTTATCTATCTTTTTGTCTATCTATCATTTTTTCTATCTGTCTCTTTTTCTATCTATCTATTTATATGTCAATTTGTATATCTATCTTTTATCTATATTTCTTTCTATCTATCAATCTATAGATCTATCAGTCTATCTTTCTATCTATCTATTTGTCTATCTATCTATCTATATGTCTATATGTCTATCTCTCTATCTATCTATCTATCGATCTATTTGTCTGTCTATTTATCTGTCTATCTGACTATCTATATATTTTTTTATCTGTGTATCTATCTTCTATCTATATGTCTATCTACTTATTTATGTATTTATCTATCTGTCTATTTGTCTATCTGTCACTCTTTCAGTCTGTTTATCTATTTATGTTTCTTTCTATGTGTCTATTTAGCTATATATCTTCCTATCTATCTGTCTATGGTCTATCTGTCTATCTAAATGTATATCTATTTATCTATCTATTTGTCTTTATGTCTATTTCTCTATGTATCTTTCTATCTATCTATCAATATGTCTGTATGTTTATCTATCTATCTTTCTGTATACATATATATCTGTCTATTTTTCAATTTGTTATATATATTTATATATCTGTCAATATGTCAATCTATCTATCTGACTACCTATTTATCATTCTATCTATTTATCTACATATCTATCTAACTATCTATTTTGTATGTCTATATTTCTATATAATTGTCTATCTATCTATCTTTCTATCTATTTTTATATCTGTCTATCTCTCTATTTAACTATATTTCTATCTATAGATCTATCTATTTCTATCTATCTATCTATCTATTTGTTTATCGATTTATCTTTTTATCTATCTACTTGTATATCTGACTATCTACCTATATGTCTATCTATTTATCTATATATTTGTCTATTTGTCTATCTATCTATCTATATATCAATAATTTATCTATCTATCTATAAATCTATCTATATGTCTTTCCGTCTATTTGTTTGTTTGTTTATTTATATGTCTGTTTATCTATATATTTGTCTATCTTCGATCTGTATATCGGTCTATTTGTCTATCTATCTCTCTATCTGTCTATCTATCTATATATTCAATTATCTATCTCTCTATCTATCTATCTTTGTGTCTATCTATCTATTTTTATATGTTTATCAATATATATGGTCTATCTAACTTTATATCTATTTGTCTATCTATTTAATGGTTTATATCATTATCTATCTACTTGTCTATTTGTCTATTTATTTATTTATATATCTATCTATATGTCTATCTATCTGTCTATATATCTATCTTTTTGTCTATCTGTCTGACAGTGAATTTATCTATCTATCTATCTATCTATCTAACTATATGCCTATCTATCTCTCTATATATCTTTATATCTTTCTGTCTATCTATCTTTGTTTTTCTATCTATCTAACTATCTAACTATCTATCTATTTATCAGTCTATATATCTATCTATCTATTTATTTATTTATCTATCTATCTGACTATATGTCTAGCTATATATTTGTCTTGTGTCTATCTATCTATATGTTTATTTGTTTATCTGTCTATTTGTCAATTACTCTTTCTATTTATCTTTTTATTTGTTTATATGTCTATCTTTCTATTTGTCTATCTATCAATTTGTCAATCTGTCTTTCTGTCTCTCTATCAATCTGTCTATTTGTCTATCAATCTATTTGTTTATCTATCAATCTATCTGTCTATCTTCCTATCTCTCTATATGTCTAATTATCTATATGTTTATATGTCTATCTATCTATCTATTTGTCTATGTGTCAATCTGTCTATCTATCTTTCTGTCTATCTATTTATCTATCAATGTGTCTTTTTGTTTAAATCTCGATATGTTTATCTATCAATCTGTTTATTTCTTTATCTATCTATTTGTCTATCTGTCTATCCATCTATCGATCTATCTTTCTATCTGTCTATTTAACTATCTGTCTATCTATATATCTGTCAAATTTTATATGGTGGTCTATCTGTCTATCTATCTAACTATTTATCAGTTTATTCCTTTATCTATCTACTTGTCTATCTATCTATCTATCTATTAACTATCTATCTATTTGTGTATATGTCTATTTGTCAATCTCTTTAAATGTCTATCTATTGGTGTCTATCCTCTATCTGCCTATCTATTTATCTATTTATGAATATATTTATCTGTGTCTATATGTCTGTCTTTTGACTGTCGATCTGCCTCTCTATTTGTTTATTAATCTGTCTGATTATATATATATATATCTATCTTTCTTTCTATCTTTATATCGATCGATATATATATATATATATATCGATTTGTCAATCCATTTAAATATCTATCTATCAATCCATCTATCTATCTAATATTCATTTTATCTAACTATCGATATGTCTATTTGTATATCTATCTATCTATCTGTCTATAAATATATTTATCTATATGTCTATTTGTCTAACTTTTTCTCTATATATCTCTCTACTTGTCTATTTGTCTATCTATCTATTTGTCTATCTATCTATCTGACTATCTATCTGTGATTCTATCTGTCTATGAGTCTATCTGTCTATCTATCTATCTATCTTCTCTCTATCTGTCTATCTATATATCTATCTATCTATAGACATGTCTTCTGTCTATCTGTATATTTGTCTATATGTTTATCTATCTAACTGACTATCTTCCTATCTATCTATATATCCATCACTTAGTTTATGTGTCTATCTATCTATCCATCTATCTATCTATCTGACTATTTTTCTATCTATCTATTTGTATATATGTATATCTATTTATCTATTAATATATATATATATATATATATATATATATATATGTCTTTCTATCTATTTTTCTATTTGTTTATCTTTATATAAGTCTATATGAATTAATGTCTATCTGTCTATTTGTATATGTAATTATCTACCTATCTGTCTATCTATCTTTCACTGTATAAGTCTATCTATCAATCAGTCTAACTAAATATCTATCAATTTATCATTTATCTATCTATCTATCTCACTATCTTTCTATCTATTTATCTGTCTAAATTTCTATTTATCTATCTGTCTATCTATCTATTTATCTATGAATCTATCTTATTGTCTCTTTGTCTAACATCTATCTATCTATCTGTAAATATATTTATCTACCTATCTTTCTATTTGTTTATCTGTCTATCTATTTACGTGTCTATATCTCTCGTTATCTATCATTCTATATATATATATATATATATATATATATATATCTCTCTCTCTCTCTCTCTCTATCTATTTATCTATCTATTATTCTGTTTATCTATTTATTTGGTTATTTTTCAATTTGACTATATGTCTATATTGTATAGTTGTCTATCCGTCTTTCTGGCAATTTGTTTATTGAATTTTCTCTTTATCTATCTACTTGTTTATCTATCTAGCTCTCTATCTATCTATATATCTTTCTATTTGTATATCTATTTATCTGTCTATCTATCTCTCTCTCAAAATGTCTCTCACACTGTGTCTATTTTTATTTCAGCTTATCTATCTATTTATTTATATATATGTATATCTGTCTATATATCTGTCTATGTGTTTATATCTGTGTTTGTTTGTTTATGTGTTTGTTTTACTGTATGTGTGTCTATCTATATATCTGTCTATTTGTCTGTCTGTGTGTCTTTGTGTTTATGTGTCTATTTGTATGTGTGTCTGTGTGTCTATGTTAATGTCTGTCAATCAATCAATCAATCATTATATTATTTATCTATATATCTATATATCGATCAATCAATCAACTATCTATCTATATATCTATCAACCTATTTATATATAAATCTATTTATTTATCACCCTCTCTGGCTTAATGGCTATCTATTTATCTACCTACCTATATGTCTGTCTCTCTATCTTTCTATATGGCTATCATGCTATCTGGAAATCTATCTATGTATCTATGGGTCTATCTATAAATCTATCTATATGTTTATATGTCTATCTTACTATCTATCTATCTATATATTTTTTTATCTGTTAATCTATCTATCTATATATTAGTCTATTAGTCTATATGTCTATGAATCTATCTATCTTCATATTTGTATATCTAACTATCTATCTGTCTATCTTTCTATATATCTATCAATCTATCAATCTATCTATCTATCTAAATGTCTATCTGTCAATCTATATGTCTATTTATATGTATATCTTCTATCTATCTGTCTATCTATCTGTGTCTCTATCTATATGCCTTTTTGTCTATCTATTCATATATAAATTTGTCGATCTACCATTCTGTCTATATGTCTATATGTCTATATAGTCTATATGTTAATCTATTTATTAGTTTATATCTTATCTATCTACTTGTCTAATTTTCAATAAATCATTCAATCAATCAATCAATCTATCTATCTATCTATATGTCTTTTTTTCTATCTGTCTATTTAATTATCCATCTAAATGTTTCTCTCTATATATATCCTTTATCTTCCTAAAATCTATTTATCTATCGATCTATTTGTCTATATGTCTGTCTATCTATCATTCTATCTATCTGTCGATATTACTATTTATCTATATATTTATATATATATATCTATCTATCTATCAATTGATATATATATATATATATATATATATTGATCAATCTATCTATATACGTAAATATCTCTCTATCTTTGTATCTATCGATCAACCATCTGGCTATATAGTTATCTATCTATCTAGTTGTATATCTATTTATCTACCTATCTGGCTATATGGAAATCTATTTATCTATCTATTTTTTAATCTATCAATCAATATATCTATAAATCTATCTATCTATATGACTATCTATCTAACTATCTATTTGTCCTTTATCTATCTATCTAACTTTTATACCTATCTATTTGTCTTCTATCTATCTATCTATCTATATGTATGTCTATCTATCTATCTTTTGTATATCTGTCTATCTGTCTATATATCTATCTATCTATGTATCTGTCTATCTGTATATTTTTATATCTAACTATCTAACTATCTATCTATCTGTCTATCAATTTTTCTACCTATCTATCTTTCTGTCTATTTGTTTATCTGTCTATTTGTCTATCGGTCTCTTTGTCAATCAATCAATCTATCTATATGTCTATCTATCTATCTTTCTATCTTCAAATCTTTCTATCTATCTATAAGTCTACAAGTCTTTATGTCTATCTAGCATTCATAAATATGTCTAATTTTCTATATGTCTATCTGTCTTCTTTCTATCTATCTATCAGTTTATTTTTTTTATCTGTATATCTTTTTATTTGTCTATCTATCTATTTGTCTATCTACCTATATATCTATCTTTCTATCTATCTGTCAATCTATCTATCTATTTATCTATCTAACTGTCTATCAGTTTATATATCTATCTGTCTATAATTCTATCTTTGTAACTGTCTATCTGCATATCTATATATATGTCAACCTTTCTATCTATTTGTCTATTTGTCTGACTTCTATCTGTCTATATATTTATCTATATATCTGCATCTTATTCTATTTGTTTATTTGCCTATCTATCTATCATTCTATATGTCAATATGTCTAACTATCAATATATCAATCTACCTATCTATCAAATATTGATCTTACTATCCATCTATATGTCGTTCAGTCTACCTATCTATCTGTCTATGTGTCTATCTTTCTATCTGTCTGTCTATATATTTGTGTATTTATGTTACTATCTTTCTGTCTATCTATCTATCTATCTATCTTTCTATCTGTCAATCTATCTTTATTATAATTTACTATATGTCTATCTATTTATCTATCTATCTGTACAACTATCTTCTATCTCTATGTCTATCTTTTTAACTATGTATCTATTAATCTATCTATCTGTTTGTCTGCCTGTCTATATCTCTATTTGTCTATCTGTCAATCATTCAATCTTTCATCTATCTTATGTTAATCAGTAAAACTATCTATCGATCTATCTGTCTCCCTGTCTATCTATCTATTTTTTATCATTCTATCTATCTATCTATCGATCTATCTGTCTGTTTGTCTGTCTATTTGTCTATCTATCTGTCTATCTATATATCTGTCTATTTGTCTATCTATCTCTCTATCTATCTATATGTCTATCTATCTATCTTTTTATCTATATGTCTATCTATTTATCTGTCTCTCTATCTACCTATCTTTCTGTCTATTTGTCTTTATGTATATCTATTTATCTATCTATCTCTGTATATGTCTATCTATATATCAATCGATCTATATATGTATATGTCTATATGTCTATCTGTCTAACTTTCTTTCTCTCTATCTAACTATCTATCTATCTATCATTCAATCAATAAATCAATAAATCTATCTATATATATATTTATATATTTTATACCTATCTATCTATCTTTCTATATATCGATCTATCTATATAACTATTTATATATCTTTCTATCTTTCCATCTATATATCAATCAATTAATCATTGAATCAATAAATCAATCAATTAATCTATCTATCAATCTTATATTTATCTATTTATCTATCTATCTATCTTTCTAAATATCTATCTATCTATCAATAAATCTTTCTATCTGGCTATCTTACTATGTTGTTATCTATATATCTATCTATTTGTCTGTCAATCTTTCTGTTAATAAATAAATCTATCTTTCAATCTATCTATTTGTATATATATCTATCTGTCTATATGTCTATGTATCTCACTGTCTAACTTTCTATCTATCTATTTGTCTTTATTTCTATCTATATATCTATCTATCTAAATATCTATCTATCAATACATCTTTCTATTTGGCTATCTTACTATGTTGGTATCTATCTATCTATCTATCTATTTGTCTGTCGATCTTTCTGTTAATAGATAAATGTATCTTTCAATCTATCTATTTGTATATCTATTTATCTGTCTATATGTCTATGTATCTCACTGTCTAACTTTCTATCTATCTATCTATCTCTATTTCTATCTATCTATCTATCTATCTATAACTCTCTCTATATGTATATCTGGCTATCTTTCTATCTATCTTTCTATGTATCTATTTGTCTATCTATCTCTTTGTCTATTTGTCTATCTTTTTATCTATCTATTGTCTATCTGTGTATCTATCTATTTTCCTATCTATCTATCTTTATGTATATGTGTCTATATATATATATCTATCTATCTATCTATCTGCCTATCTACCTATATGCCTATCAATCTATCATTCTATCTGTCTATCGATCTATAAATTGATCTATATGTCTATCTTACAAACAATGTAAAGATTTATATGTTTATCCATCTAACTATATATATATATATCTATCTATCTATCTATCCATCTATTGTCTATCTGTGTATCTATCTATTTGCCTATCTATCTATCTTTATGTCTATGTGTCTATCTATATATCTATCTATCTATCTGTCTATCTACCTATATGCCTATCAATCTATCATTCTATCTGTCTCTCTATCTATAAATTGATCTATATGTCTATTTTACAAACAATGTAAAGATTTATATGTTTATCCATCTAACTATATATATATATATATATATATATCTATCCATCTATCTATCTATCAATCAATCAATCAATCATTTAATCAATAAATTAATCATTTAATATATTTATATATTTATCTATTTACCTATCTATCTATCTATCTGTCTGTCTCTATTTCTATCTATATATCTATCTATTAATATATCTATAAATCTGTCTATATGTATATCTGTCTATCTTTCTTTTTATCTCTTTGTATATTTATCTCTTTGTCTATCTGTCTATCTTTTTATCTATCTATTGTCTATCTTTTTATCTATCATTTGTCTATCTGTCTATCTTTTTATCATCTATTGTCTATCTGTCTATCTTTTTATCTATCTATTGTCTAGCTGTCTATCTTTTTATCTATCTATTGTCTATTTTTCTATCTATCTATTTGTCTATCTATCTTTCTTTATGTCTATGTGTCTATCTATAAATATAACTATCTATCTATCTACCTATATGCATATCAATCTATCATTCTATCTGTCTTCTATCAATCTATAAATCGATCTATATGTCTTCTAACAATCTATGTATAGATTTATATGTTTATCGGTCTAACTATATATATATATATATATCCATCCATCTATCTATCAATCATTCATTCATTCAATAAAGTAATCATTTAATCAATTTATATATTATCTATTTACCTAACTATCGATCTATTTATCTATTTATCAGTCTGTCAATATGTCTACCTATCTATCTCTCTATCTATCTATCTATTTATTTATGTATTTGTTTATTGTAAATCTATCTATTTGTGAACTGTCTATTTGTATGTCTGTCTTCCTATATATTTATCTACTTATCTATCTATCTGTCTATATGTCTATTTATCTATCTTCTATCTATCTATTTGTCTATCTATTTATATGTCTCTCTGTTTATCTATCTATCTATCGTTATTTCTATATGCATATCTATTCATAAGCATAGATTTCTAACTTTTTATCAGTTAATCTGTCAATCTATATATCTATCTATATGTCGACCTGCCTATCTGCCTATATGCCAATTTACCTATATGCCTATCTATTTATCTGTCTTTCTATGTATCTATCTATCTTACTATATTTCTCTCTGTCTACATGTCTATGAGTCTATATGTCTATCTATCTATTTTATATCTGTCTGTCTATCTATCTATGTATATGTATATATATTTATATTTTTTTCTCTCTATCTATTAATCTATCTTTCTGTCTAACTATATATATACATATACATACATATATGTATGTATGTATATATATAAATCTTTCTATCTATATATCTATCTATCTATATATATATATATATATATATATATCTATACAGCTATCTATCTATCCATTGATCTATTTATCTATCAGTCATTCAAAAAATAAATCAATAAATTAATCAATCTATCTATTAATATATCTATCTATTTATCGATATATCTGTCATTCTATATATATATCTATCTATATATATAACTATATATCAATATATATATATATATATATATATCTATCAATCATTCAATAAATAAATAAATCAATCAATTTATCTATTTTTATATCTATATATTTATCTATTTATCTATATATCTATCTATAATTCTATATATCTATCTTTCAATCTATAAATCTACCTATATAGCTACCTTGTTATTATCTATCTATCTATATATCTATCTATCTGTCTATATGTCTATCTATCAATCTATCTATTTGTCTATCTATCTATATGTCTATTGATCTATCTTTATGTCTATCTATCTATCTATTTGTATACCTATCTATCTATCTATCTATCTCGCTATATGTCTATCTATCTATCTATCTCTTTATATATCAATCAATCAATCTGTCTTTCAATATATAAATCTATATTTATGTTTATATGTCTATGTATTTATCTTTCTATCTATCTATCGATCTATTTGTTTATCTACCTATCTATCTATATGTCTAATTACATATTTGCCTATCTACCTATCTACCTACCAACCTACCTACCTATCTATCTATCTGAATATTTATCTATCTATCTAAATATGTCTATATATCAATCTATATATCTTTGTATATGTCTATATGTCTATCTGTCTTACTATTTATTTATCTATCTATCTATCTATCTATCTATCTATGTGTTTATCTATCTATATATTTATATGTCTAACAATCTATCTATATTTCTATCAATGTATCTATCTATTTATCTATCTATCTTGTTACCTATCTATCAATCAATCTATCTATTTATATGTCAATTTATCTATCTGTATATCTACCTTACTATCTTTTATCTGTCTATCTATGAATCTGTCAATCAATCTATTTGTCTATATGTCTATCTGTTTATCAGTCTATCTATGTACCTATCAACTTATATATCTGTCTATCTTCAATCGATCGATCTATTAGCTATGGAACTTGCCTAGCTAATTTCATCCGGAATATAGTGACTGATTTAGTGACGAAATTTCTCTATCTAATTTCATATGGAATATAGTGACTGATTTAGCGACGGAATTTCCCTAGCTAATTTAATCCTAAAAATATCGAGGGATTTATCGACATAATTTCTCTAGCTAATAAAATCTGAAATATAGCCACAGATTTAACAATGGAATTTTTCTTGCGAATTACATCCTGAATATTGCGATAGATTTAGCGACAGAATTTCTCTAGCCAACATTTAATTATTTACTTTTTTTTATTTATTATTTGTTTTATATTTTATTTAATTTTTTTTATGAAATGTATGTTATTGTCTATAGATGAGTGATCCTTGAAAGACACATCCTCCTCGTAAAATTATAAAAAAAATTATAAGTAAATAATTTAAAAAATATAAAAATACAAAAAAAATTATATTAATAATGACTAATATAACTAATTTAATGATTATAAATTTTTAATAAAATTATAAAAAAAATTTCTAAATTTTTAATTAAGAAACTTAAAATTTTGTATTATAGTAACATTAAATAATTAATTCTATAATTAAAATAATTTTTTAAGATATTTTAAAAATTAAATGAACATACATTAAAATTTCTACTAATATAAATGTAAAATAATTCATTTTATGATTAAATACAAAATATTTTCAAAAATATTTGAATTGACGAATAAACTAGTAAAAATTAATATTATTATAAGTATAAAAAAAATTTTATAGTTATAGGAAACTTTAAAAAAAAAGCAATACAAAATTTGAAAATCTTGAATTATAATAAAAATTTATATTTTTTCATTAAATTTAAAAAAAAAATAAATTAATATTTAAAAATAAATACCTTGATTTTTGCTCCTACTAAATTTTATAAGAATTAAATAATTGAGTAATATTTTTACTATTATCTTTTAATATTCAGTCTTTATTAAAATAATACATATACTTTTTTTTTAATTATCTTTTCCTTTAAGTAATTTTTAGAATTTTAAAAATTATAAATGATATTAAATAATATGAAATTTTAAGCCTTTAAAATTATTTCATATTATCTTCATAAAAATTAATATGAATTCTTAATAATTTATAACCATAAAATATATATCTTTATATATTTTTTAACATAAAAAGTATTTTATAACTTTTAGGAGAGTGGCTAGAAAACAAATTATCTTTTCATGTATGTCTTATTATACGAAGTTAGGAAATTTTGTAGCCATTTGATTTTTTTTTGTTATAAGGCTAGACATTTATTTTTTGAAATTGTTTTTATATTTATTTTTTAATTAATTTTATAATAAAAAAATATAGTGTTTGTTTTTCTTGTTTACCTTGCTACATGCACATGATTTTTGTTGAAAATATTTTGATAATAAAAAAAATGTGTCTTTTTGTATTTTATATTTTTATTGTTTATTTAATGTTTTTATAATAAAAAACATTTTGGTAATTTTGGTAATTTTAGTCACTTGTTGTCAAGACTCGAGAGACAACTCTAACAAGCACCTAAGTCCTTCGCAGTTGGCCTCTATCTCTCAACACCGATGCCTCAAAGCCTAATCGAAGAGTAGGTGAGAATATTTTTATTGATTTAAGGTATGTTTTCTTCCCTAATTCTTCATCTATTATCTTAATGTAAGAGTGTGTGTTTTGATTTTGTTATTATTTATTTCGAATTCTTCTTCATTAAGCACCATGGTATGCTTGGATTGCTTATATAAACTGATTCGTATACATACTTTATGCATGCGTGATATAATGCATTCTCATTGTGTGGATGTTGATGGTGCACAACAAGTATGTCGACTTGATTTCAATGTTTTTTTCCACTCGACAGTATTGTGATTTTCGATGTTAATCACAAAATGGGTGTTGGCGTTTGTGGTGAGCAGTGTGTATATAACAACATATTTAATATTTATATAATAAATTATGTAAATATGATGATCCCAAGAATAATAACACATAAATATATAAGTGTATTTTACTATATCTATAACTATAAAAATAGTATACATAAACATAACTCTATATAAATATAACAACATATATTTAATATAGATATATATATATATATATATATATATATATATATATATATATATATATATATATATAACTATATATAAATTTATTTAACAATATGTATATCAACATATTACTATATATAAATGTATTTATCTATATCAATACCTATACATAGACATATGTCTAAATATATATAATTACATGAAAAACTATATATAACTACATCTACAACATGTATAACTACATGCTCTATAAACTTACTATCCATTCATATCATTCATCTCATTAAAACATGTTAAGAACTTAAATTTAATTTTTTCAACCTTAAATGTATTTTTATTGTATTTTATATGTTTGTATAAATCATTATTATTTAATATGTTTAGGGTTTGTATTTTTGCTTCACTTAATATCATTTAACTAAAATTGATAACTAATAAAATGTTTATTTGTTAGAATTTATGTTGTAAATTTCAAAACAAATAAAAATATATGTGTGTAATTAAAATTATAAAAAAAATTTTAAAATATATATGTGATGTAGTTTTAATTTACAAAGATAAGACTTTAAAAATAAAATTTATTGACAAAATAAAATTTGCACATCATAATATGCAATATGTTATATTTATTATAAATAAACAATGTTTGAAATGTATCTATTAATTACAATAAAAAACACTATCATGTATTCAATTTAAAAAAAAAATAAAAAATATTTTTTTAAAAAAACAAATTCATATATTTATATGGTCATTTATATATTTTGAATAAAATAAAAAAAATAATTACTAGTAGAAAAATTTACTCATATATTTATATGGTAATCTATTTTGTTTGAACATAATTAAAGAAAAATTAATTTTTACAAAACATTAAAGGCATGTATTTATATGTACTACATTATATTTTTTTTGAATTTTAAAGTTTATAAAAATTTATTAATAACAATAAATAATAGGTAGAAGTTTATCATAGACATTAATATTTTAATAAAAAGATTATATAAAAAAACAAAAACAATATTATCTATTTATGAACCTTATTTTTATTTTTAACATAATTGTAAAAACAAAATAATTTATAAATATGCCAACTTTATTTATTTATATGAGTATAATGATAGTTATTTTAATATAAATATTAAAAAAACAACTATTGAATAAAATAGAAGCTCATATATTTTATTTCATAATTTCATTTTATGCATTAATATGCTTCACACACAAGCGCGCACGTGCGCATACATACACACACACACACACAAATATTTGTTTTAAATATAAAGATATTACAATATTTTATAAATTGTGTATAATAAATAATATTTTATTTTAATTAAATTTTCAAAATCAAAAAATTTTAAATACATTTACACACACACACACACACACACATAGAATAGTTTCATGTGTAACTTTAAAAATACATTACGTATATTGGTATATGTTTTTATTTGTGCTGGTGTATAGTAGTATATGCATGCATACAAGTATATACACACTACTTTGATAATGTAGATACATGTGTAAATATATACAAAAGTACAAAAATATGTATGCTGATATATAATGTATAGTAATGTATATGGATGTATAAATGTGTCTGTGTGTGTAGGGTAGTGCATATACACCTATATATTTATACCTATATATGTAAATATCAACATTAATTTTGAGAAGAAAAATACTTGAGCACATAAATATTAACATGTTCCACAAATTCATGAGAGCAAGAGCAAAAAGTGACATTATTGCAAGATAATACTAATCTCCCATCTATAACACTTTGCCTCAAAATTTGATCAGAGTACTACTTGCAATGATAAGGTTCTCTCTGTCTTTCCCTCTCCCTCCCTTTCTCCAATTCTCTCCCCCTCTCTCTCCCTTCTTTTCTTTCTCCTTCTCTCTCTCTCCCCCCCCATCTCCCCATTTCTCTACCCCTCTCTCTCTCCCCACCTTATCTCTTTCTCTCTCTCCCTCTCCCTCTCCTCCTTCAAACATTAAATGTCTTTTTTTTGCTTTCCTTTCTTATCCATTATCATACTTTGCACCCTTTAGCTTGTATAACTGTGATATCTATTAATCTTTATCATACTAAAAATTCATTTATCTATTAATGTAGATACTGCAAATGCATTGCCTCAATATTCACGATATTTAATTTTTAAATATTCATTTGAAATAATTTTATTTAATTATTTGTATATTTTGAAGTAATAGAATGTTTTATTATAATAATGATTGGGTATTATTTTTGTGAATAAAATAGGCCAAAATGAGCTCAGATCATCAGTGGAGTACATAAGGGTTATTAATAAATTTATTAATAAAGATTTTTTGACTGGTCTTGAAACTTTCATCAATTTTGCATATAGTCAATCGATATTGATGGATGTAGAAAAAATTAAGTATCCATGTAATCATTGCAATTGTTAGAATATCCTTTTTCGAGATGCAAACACTATAAAATATCATTTGGCTAAATATGGCTTTGTGCCAAATTATTTTGTTTGGATTTATAATGGGGAAAGTACAATGGCTCTGAATATTGACCAAAATGAGGGTATTGACTCATTTGTTTCTGGTGAAAAATAATCCACATACCATAGAATGATCATGAAAGCTGCTAGTGCTGACTTCAATATTGATTACAAGGATGAACCACCTAATCATGAATCTCTGAAATTTTATGAAATGCTTAAAGATACAGATAAAGAGTTGTAACCTAGTTGTAAAACACATTCGCAATTATCACTTGTGGCTCGACTAATGAGCATTAAGTCAAAAATCATATGTCCGAAAAATTATTTGATCAGGTGATAAAATTGATGAAGGAGATTGTCTAGATAATAATTTGAGCTCTACCAACTTTTACAACACTAAGAAGTTACTATGAGGAATGGGTCTACCAGTGGAAAAAATTAATTATTATTTAAATGGATGCATTTTTTATTGGGGGGGGGGGGGGGGGGGGGGGGTGGTTGTGATTTAATTAGTTGTAAGTTTCCCGACCATCATCGCTTTAGGAAGGCACCTCGTGTTGTAGATACGTGACAAAATTTGAGGGTTGTCTTTAAGAAGATATATTATGTTCCATTAATTCCTTGATTACAAAGACAATATGCATCAAATGCAACATCAAAAGATATGTGGTGGCATTCCGAGCATGAGGTTGAAGAAGGGGTAATGTGTCATACATCAGATTCATTTGCTTGGAAGCATTTTAATTATATACATCAAGATTTTGCAGCAGAAAGTCAAAATGTGAGATTGGGTCTCGGCACGGATGGATTTCAGCCATTTGGGAAATCTGGACAATAGTATTCAACATGACCAGTGATAGTGACACCTTATAACTTGCCTGCGTGGTTGTGTATGAAGGAGCAATATATGTTTTTATCAATTTTGGTTCTAGGGCCAAAAAATCCAAAAGACATGCTGGATGTTTCTTACTACCTCTTGTTGTAGAGTTTAATAATTTATGGGATGTTGGCGTGGAAACATATGATACCTCAAAGAAGAAAATTTTCATTATGCAGGCACCCCTTATGTAAACGGAAAGTGACTTTCCTGCATATTCAATATTGTCTGGCTGGAGTACTGCAGAACATTTCACATGCCTATATTGCATGACAAATTATAATGCATTTACCCTCACATTTAGTTGTAAATAATAATGGTTTGATAACCATCGTAAGTTTCTATCTACGAATCATCCATTTTGAAGAAATAGAACTGCATTTCAAAAAATAAAACTATGATGGCAATTGCACTAGTAGTTTGTTCAGAAGATGATATTATTATAGAGATTCATAGTTGTGTTTGAAGAAGCTAACTGAAAAGGATGCTACTAGTAGTAATGGACCAATAAGCAAATTATTTAGCTAGAGGAAACATAGTACATTTTGGGACTTGCCTTATTAAAAATCCAATTTAATTCATCATAACTTAGATGTAATGCATATTGAAAAAAATGTTTTTGATAATATTTTAAACATTGTCCTTAATGTAGATGGAAAAACAAAAGATTTAAAATCAAGACAAGAGTTAAATGATTATTGTAGGTATCTTGAATTGAAATTGAATGAGGAAACAGAAAAATTTTCTAAAGCTTGCTACACACTTGATAAGAAGGCAAGACATATATTGGGTGAATGGGTTAAAATTTTGAAATTCCCTGATGGATATGTGTCAAATATGGGTAGATGCATGGAAATGAAAAATCATAAATTATTTGGAATGAAAAGTCATGACTGTCATGTATTTATGTAGAGATTGATACCAATTACATTCCGTGAATTACTTCCACTAAGTATTTTGAAGGTCCATATAGAACTTAGTTTGTTTTTCAAACAGCTAACTACAACCACAATCAAAATAGATGACATGGTGAGGCTAGAGAATGGCATTCCACTTATTATTTGTAAGCTTAAACAGATATTCCCACCGAGTTTTTATGACTCAATGGAGCTTTTGCCGGTCCATTTGGCATATGAAGCTAGGATTTTAGAGCCAATGTAATTTAGGTGGATGTATCCTTTTGAAAGATAAATACATATAATTTGATGTGATTTATTATTTCATACTTTAAGTAATATTGTAATTTAATCAAATTGAAACCTAACATTGTGGTTGTAGGTATCTTCGTAAGTTGAAATTGAATGCTAGAAACAAGGAAAAAGTTGAAGGTTCAATTTGTAATGCATATTTAGTAGAAGAAGCATCATCATTTTGTTCTTATTATTTTTAAGGATCATGTTAATACTAAGAATATATATGTGCCATGGAATTATGAAGGTCATGTGATGGTAGAAGATGATTCTGTGGACAAATTATCTATCTTCAAGCACCCTAGAAGAGCAATGAAAAGATGTATTACAGATGAAGAGTACAAAGCAACCCAGAGCTATGTTTTACTTAATTATGAAGAGGTTGTACCATACATTGAGTATGTATACACAAAATGGTTCCAGATTTAATCATAGTTAAATTTTATCTTTAATAAGAATTATTAAAAATTGATATACATTTTTTTCTCTATTTTTTTATTTGTGTAGTATTTATATTGAATAGTTAAAATATAGGCAACCAGCAATTTCCAGCAATGATGTCGATTATATGCTAGAAACTGAATTTGTGAATTAGTTCAAAAATTATGTGAGAATTATTATGTTTTAAATTTTTGAATTATTTAATTTATTATTATATTTTATTTGTTAATATTAATTTTTTAATTTATGTCACGAGCAAATGATCCTTCAAATGAAAATTCAAATATTTTTATTCAGAATCTAAGTAAAGACCCATTTAGATATGTGACAACCTATCCTAGGTATTTTTTTAATGGATATAAATTTTACTTAGATAATAATGAATAGTAGTGTATGCATTAAAGGCACAGAATATAGTGCAGATGAGATTGATTATAATGGTCAACTCAAAGAAGTTATTAGTTGGAGTATCCTAGACTCGAAAATAACAAGATTGTATTATTTAAGTGCGAGTGGTTTGAACCTACGTGAAATGTGAGAGCAAAGATTCATTTGGATTATAAGCTAGTGGATGTTAACCATAAACTTAGATATAATCAATATGAGCCATTTATCATGGCAATTCAAGCCTTTCAGGTATATTATTGTACATATCTGAGTTTATCTCGTGATAAAAGAGATTGGTGGGTGATTTGCAAGATCAAAGCTCGATCAAAATTTGATGTAACAACATCACAACAAAGAAGTGCAGACTTAGAAATTGCACTGGCATTCCAGGAAGATGACATAAATAATATTGAGCCTTTGAATGTAGATGAACATCCAGAAAATTTATGTGACTCAAATGGTGGCACAATAGAAATTCAAGTTGATCAATTTCTTTCTGAAGATGAGTTCAAACTTCTATCAGAATCAGACGAAATATCAGAAGTTCCATTGAGGGATGACAATGATGCTGATAATTAAATTGTTATAATTTTATTATAAATTTAAACTATCAAAGATGTTTTATATTTTGTTGAAATCTATCGATGTATTTTATTTGAAATGCTTGTTCATCATATCTCTATTTTTTGTTATTTGTTTTATTTTGTACAGTAGATGGTGCCAAAAGGACGTGGCCATGGTGGAGGTGGGCGTGGACACATAAATGAACCAAATACATCTAGTATGTTACATCATGTTGCAGAATCAGTACCATCTTATCGCCACCATATCTAGACTTCAACATCACAATCACCATCTCCATTTCTATAACCATCACCATTACCGAGACCTCTATTATCACCTTTATCATATGTAAACCCACCATCGATTGTGCTTCCTTCACACACTTTTGATCAATCTCTATCTTCTACACCATATTTTACATCGATTGTTCCCCCATTTACAATACCAACGACATCATCAAATCCTATGCCTTCCTCTACAGTCAGTGCAAAGTTAGAAATTGAGATTGTGGATGAGAGGTAAAAGAAATATGTAAAAATGACTTGAAAAAAAAATTTAATGTTACTATCAGTGGTTTTTTTATATTGCTATGATTTGCTTGTTTTGTTATTTATTTATTTTTACCATTTTATTCCATCTCACAAGTGTTAGAGAATAATTACAAAATCTTTCAAGAAAATGACTGATTCTAAAGTATTCTCCTGGGAGAAAGTTTTAGAATCGACAAAGTAGTCCTATTTTAATGACTTTAAGTAAAAATAACAAAACAAAAGTAATGAAAAATAATAATTAAATTACTTAACTATTATGTCGGTTATTATTCAATCAGTAAATAATTATATTCTTGTTGTTAATATAAATTCTTTTGTGATTTTTCTATATATAGAATCTATGCACATGGGCACCCAAATTTTATGGAAAGATAAAATCATTATAAGAGATCAAAGCTGCTCAATGATATTCTAATTTTGTCCATAAATTGAAGAATATGCAAGAAATGCCTGATTTTATATCCGAGGATGACTGGCCCTAGTGGCTTTAGTATTAGGAGGAGCCGGATCTGAAGAAAAAATTAGATATTGCCAGCAAAAATCGACGAAGGGAGGTAGCTGGACTAGGTATAGAAATTTGTCGACACACAGAAGGGTCAAAGTCGAGTATTGAGCATGCTCGAGATATGGTACAATTTCACAATTTTAAAAATTTATATATTTAGTGGTTGTCCTAATAGTTCAATAAATCAAATCTCTGCATGGTTTTATTAATTTTGTTAAATTTTTTGATCATTTGATTTTTAATGACTTAATAAAAACATATTCTAGGCTAGAGAATTGGGTCGAGATTAAAATTTTTATGAGATTTTCAGGAAGATATATGTGAAGAATGTGGATGGTCAGTTTGTTTACAATAAGTTTATGATGGTTGTTGTAAGAACTTGTTATATTAATAAGATTTTATAATACTACAGTAAATTTGAAAATTATTTGGAATGCAAAATATTTATTTTATTTTTGTATATCTAGAATAGTTTTTTTCTCTATTTTATCTCAGGAGCTAATGGAGGAACGTTTGAAAGCTACTCATCAACAAGTTGAGGGTTCTATGGATCCTCAACCAAGTGACTATGATCCTATTTATTTGAAGACCATAAGATGTTGTAAGAAGTAGTGAGTATACGGAATTGGCTCGAAGGGAGTAGCATTTTGTTGTAGCAGTCATGCTTCTAATTCATCCATCTCAGCAATGATGGATGAGGCAGTCGAACAAAAAGCAATAGAAACAAATGAATGTTTTGTAGTTATGGAGATCAAGATTAAAAAGAAGGATGAGGAGATATCTCATTTGTAGGAAGAAATATATGAAATTAAAGATAGAAGGATGAGCAGATATCTTATTTGAAGGAAGAAATAAATGAAATTAAAGAACGGAAGGATGAGTAGTATACTATTAGATAGAAGAAATGCAAGAAATTATATAAATGAATGATGAGATGAAAGGAATTAAGATTGTAATACAACAGCAAATGTCCTATATGGAGTCATAGTTAGCGAAATTGGTGCAACAGATAGAATTTCGAGATCTAGTTGTGAAACCTCACAGGAGAGGCTAACATTCCCTACAAATTATGAGGATGATTAAGTATGAGAATTATTTTAGAATTCTTATTCATTTATGTATATGTGTAGCAAATAATTATGATATTTTCTTGTAGGTTTCAATTTTTTTAATCCTGGTTTAGTTCTTTACTTTTTCAATTAATGCAATTATGAATCCTTGCAGGACACATTATGAGACACAAAAGAAAAAATCTTTGATTCAAAGCATTCAGACATTACCATGGTCCTTCTAATGCATGAGTACCATATTTACCGATTTCATCTTTATCAAAAAGATGGCTAGCTTATCTAATATTTATTACTCTAAAAATATTTTATTTTTGTACTCTCATTATCTCTATACATAATTGCTGGATATCTTTTAGATTTTTGTTGAAGCTGTAAGACATTCAAATTTAATTTGTGTTTGTTCATGTCTATAATATTTGTTTTTATATATTTGTGAATATGTTTTTGTGTCTCTGAATTTATTGGGCAGAGTTTTAACCTATTATAGGTATGTAAAAGCCTATTTTTAGCAGCAGCAGTAGCTGTAGCGATGGTAGTGATGCCAGTGGTGGCTGAGAAAGCGGTAGTGGCGGCAGCCGTGGCAGCGGCAGGACAAGCAGCTATGGCAGCAGTAGTGGCAGCACCGGCAGTGGCAGCGAAAGTAGTGGCAGCAGCATCGATAGCGGTAGTGGCATCGGCAGTGGCAGTGGCTGTGACAGCAGTAGCGGCAGCTACAGCAGCGGCAGCGGCAGCTACAGCAGCGGCAGCAGTAGCTACAGTAGTGGCAGCAGCTACAGCAGTGGCAGTAGCGGCAGTAGTGACAGTGGCAGGAGTGGTGGCAGCGGCAGCGGCAGTGGCAGTAGTGGCAGCAGCAGTAGGAGCGGCAAGAGCAGTAGTGGCAATAGAAGTAGCTGCAACGGAAAAAAATGCAGTACATACGTACATATATAGTCAGTATATATGTACATATAATACTACAATATTTTATGTACATATATACTGAGTATATATATGTACTAGTATATATGCATGCATAATACTATAGTTTATATGTACATATACTACAGTAATATATGTATGAGTGAAATGTTCATATATATGTACATGTTTACTTTAGTAATATATATTTATCAAAACATAGTTTTTTTTATTTATTTTGATTTGATTTGGTAGTTTAAATTTTGTACATATATGGTACCACATTGTTTCCCATACCAAGCTTGTATAAGTGAAGACATATTTCAACAAACATGATACATCATGATTCAGATAGCATTTTCACAACAGAAAGTTGGTGATCGAATGAGTAGAGGAAGAGATAGAAATGTCAATGCATTGATAGATTATACTTTATGCACAGTCAGTTGATATATTGATTAATAAGATGTAATATATTTTTTATTATTTTTTTGTTTTAGTTATTTAAAATATTGTATTATAATAAGTTTTTAAATGAATTTTTTTTGTTTAATTTAAAAGTTTCATTTATAGTTTCTGTTTTTATAAATATTAATTAAAACATATTAAATTATTTAATTAAATTTTTGTTTAAACTATATGACAATCAACTTTAATTTGTGTTTGTTATTATCTATATTAAATGTTTTTATATATCTGTGAATATGTTTGTGTTTCTCCCAATTTTTTGGTTAGGGTTTTAGCCTATTATACGTATGTAAAAGTCTCTTATCAGCAGCGGTAGCTATGAGACAGGCGGTAGCATCGGTAGTGATGGAAGGGGCGGCAGTGGCGCAAGAAGCAACAGTAGTGGCAGCGGCAGTAGTGGCACCGGCGACAGTGATAGCGAGAGCAACATGAATGGCAACAAATGTGGTATATACGTACATATAATTCTGCATTATTTTATGAACATATATACTGAGTATCTATGTGCTCGGTGTATATGTACGCATAATACTACAAATTATATGTACAAATAATATAGTAATATATGTACGAATGAAATGCTAGTATATATGTACATTTTTGCTGT
This sequence comes from Sapria himalayana, assembly GCA_029783825.1. Taxonomy (NCBI): domain Eukaryota; kingdom Viridiplantae; phylum Streptophyta; class Magnoliopsida; order Malpighiales; family Rafflesiaceae; genus Sapria; species Sapria himalayana. Next base: position 26,466 of record JAREIK010002007.1, read on the forward strand.
AGTAATATATATTTATCAAAACATAGTTTTTTTAAATTATTTTGATTTTATTTAGTGGTTTAAATTTATTACAAATGTGGTATCAGATTGTTTCTCATACGAAGCTTGTATAAGTGAATGGATTTTTCAACAGACATGATGCATCGTGACTCGAACAGTATTTTCACAGAGGAAAGTTGTGATTGGAGGAGTTGAGGTAGAGAAAGCAACTTCAATGGATTGATAGATTATACGTTATGCACAATCGGTAGATACATTTATAACTAAGATATAATATAGTTTTTTTAGTTATTTAAATATTGTATTAGAATAAGTTATTAAATGAATTTTTTTTGTTTAATTTAAAATTTTCATTTATTATTTCTGTTTATTAAATTTAATATAAAAATATAATATTATTTAATTAAATTTTAGTTTAAGCTGTATGACAATCAACTTTAATTTGTGTTTGTTCATGTATATAATAACTATTTTTATATATGTGTGAAAATGTTTATGTGTCTCTGAATTTTTTGGGTAGAGTTTTAGCCTATTATAGGTATGTAAAAACCTATTATCAGTAGCAGTAGCATCAACATCGGTGGCAGTGACGACAGCTCCGGCAGTGGAAGAGGCAGTGGCGGCAGTGGTGGTGGGGGTAGCGGCGGGGGCAACCGCGGGGATAGCATAGGGGGCAGTAGAGGTGGCCGTAGCGGTGGTAGTAGTGACAGTGGCTGGAGCGGCGACATCGGAGGCAGCGACAACGGCTGTAGTAGCGGCTGCACCATAAGAGTGGTGGCAGCAACGGTAGTAGCGGGTGCACCGAAAGCAATGGTAGCACCGGAAGCAGTCGCAAAGGCGGCAATGCGTAGGTAGTAGCGGTGCTTGAAATGGCAGCGGCAGCCACAACATGCAGTGGCTGTGGGGGCAGCAGACAGTGGCGGTAGCCAAGGCAGCGGCAGAGGCGACAGCAGCGGCAACGGCAGTAGCGGCTACAGCAGAGGTAGTGGTGGCAGCGGCAACAATAGTAGTGGTATTGGTAGCGACAGCGGTAAGGATAGTAGTGGTAGGAGTGGCAGCGACATCGACAATGGCAGTAGTGGTAGGAGAGGCAGCAGGAGTAGTAGCAACAGCTCCAAATGAGGTATATACATGCGAATAAAGTCAGTATATCTGAACATATAATAATGTAGTATTTTATGTACATATACTGAGTATATTTGTACTCAGTTTATATGTATACATAATACTGCTATTTTTTTGTAGATATACTGCAGTAATATATGTATGAGTAAAATACTAGTATATATTTACATATATACTACAAGATTATATTTGTATCAAAACATAAATTTTTTTTATTTGATTGAGTGGTTTAAATTTATTACAGATATGATACCACATTATTCCTCATACAAAGCTTTTATAAGTGATAGGATTTTTCACTAGACATTACGTGATGTGACTAGAACAGCTTTGTCGTAGTAGAAAAAAGATGATCATAGGAGTAGAGGGAGAGAAAGCAACATTAATGAATTGATATATTATACTTTATGCACTGTCGGAAGATACATTGATGAATAAGTCGAAATATAAGTTTATTATTTTTTTGTTTCGATTATGTAAAATATTGAATTTGAATAAGATACTAAATGATTTTATTTTTTGTTTATTATAAATTATTTATAGTTTCAATTTTTATTCAATTTGATATAAAAATAATAAATTATTTAATTAAAAAATTTTAAAATAAAATAAATTCTAAAATTTTTTTTGAAATTAAAATAGCTAGGGAAAAATCTTTTGCTAAATTAGCAAGGGAAAAATCCATTACTAATTTAGCTAGGAATTTTCCCTAGCTAATTTAGCTAGGGAATTTTCCCTAGCTAATTTAGCTAGGTATATATTAAAATTAGCGATGGATTTTCAGTCGCTAAATTTATTTAGATAGGAATTATATCTGTTGCTAAAATTTATAGACCAACACTTTAGCTTGGGAATCATCCATCATTACTTTCGTTTAGCGATAGAATATCTCATTTTTTTTACTAATTTAGCTAGGGTCACTTTCCAACTCTAAAATTTAGTAAGAAGCACTTTAGATAGGGAACCGATTAGTCGGTAATCCATCGCTATATCTCTTTTAGCGACGGAAAATGCCCATTTAGCTAGGGAATTGTCTATTGCTATAAGAGATTTTTTTTGCAGTGCCTCCTTCCTGAAACTTCTTTGTAAGCCAATCAAAATGTAGACACAACTCATTCTATGGTTTATATGTACATATACATATATACTGATATATATGTACAAGTATTTACATAAAGTTGAGTGTAAATATCTATTATTGAGCATTATCATCAAACAGGTAGATATTCTATCATAAGCATAAAAAAAATACGAACAAATACCTTAACCATGGCTTCAAAAATCATATTTGTTTTTCGAAATTGCATCGAACCTACAAACATAAGGCACTAGAATTTTGCAACTAGATTTTACAAGATAAACTTTAATAAATACATACATACATACATTGCATAAAGTAAAATTTATCCATTAAATTGATGTTGCTTTCTCTCCCCAAGCTCCTCCAGTCACCATCTTTCTGCGGTGAGAACACTATCCTAGTCACAGTGCGTTATGTCTAGTGCAAAAATCTCTTCTCTTCTATAAGCTTCATATGGAAAACATTGCGGTACCATATCTCTATGAAAATTAAATAGTCATTCAAATCAAAATAAATAAATAAATAAATAAAGGTCTATTTTGATAAATATATAATACTATAGTATATATGTACATATATACAAGTGTATACATATACACTGTAGTATAGATTTAAATGTACACTGTAGAGTATATGTGAATATACTGTAGTGTATATATGCACATATACTGAGTATTTATATGTACATATACTATAGTGTATATGTACATATATACTGGTATATATGTACTTAAACATATATACTAGTATATATGTACAAGTATTTATATGTACATATATATTTAGTATTTGTACATATACACTAAAGTGTATATGTACATATATACCAGTGTATATATATATACATACTCTAGTATATATGAATACAGTAGTATGTAGTGTACATATACATCAGTAGCTGCAGCATCACAAACCATTCTATGGTATGTAGTGTTATTCATATTATAAATTTAATTATGTATATGTATATATATAGTAAAATACTTTTTTAGATACTAATATATAGAAATATATAATAAATATATGTAGTAAATTTAGTATTAAAATATAATTTTGTATAAAACTTTTATAGGTATACATATAGTAAGATACAATTATTTATAATTATATATTAATATATATATAATATATATATATATATATATATATATATATATATATAATATATATATATATAATATATATAGTTATAAATAGTTATATATAATTAAACATATAGTTATATAAAGATATATTCATACAAGTAGTTATAAGTAGTAATACATAAATATATACAACATTATAAACAAATATTTTGATTTAATTATATGAATACATATATGTATATATAATTACAAAATAGTTATATTTAATTATATAAAGTGTTACATCATTATAAAAATATTTATATATAGTTATACACATATAGTTATAAATATGTATGTAGTTAATGATATAATTATATATAACATTTATATAGTTATACATTTAGTAAAATACAATTTTATATAGGTATATATTATTATTAATATAGTATATTGTTTTAAGAAATATAGTTATATAGAATTATACATATAGTTATACATTATTATATAGTTAAAAATTAGTTACGTATAGTGATAAATATAGTTATAAAAATAGTTTACTTAATTATAAATGTAGTTATAAATACTTGTATATATAATAACATATGATTATATAATTAAACAAGTGTTTAGATATAATATTTGTGATTAAAATATTTTTATAAATGTTCAATAAATATAATTAAATATATGTAACACTTTTATAGATAATATATAGAATATATATCACATTTATATAAACATTATAAATATTCTATATTTATATAAAAATTAATATGTAATATAAATGTTTATAGAATTGTATAAACATTTAAAGTTATCTGGTGCATTTTTAATATAAACATTAAAAATAATGTCCCGCTAATAGCTATCTGGTGCATTTGGAAGGCTAGAAACTACATTAGATTTGAAGGTAGAAATATGATTATAGAGGAAATCTGGAAGGAGATAAAGGAGGAAACACGGAAAATTTCAGAAATTCATCTTATAGATTCACAGGATAAGAGCTTAGATAGAGACATTATAAATCACTGGAAGCTAAAAAAGAAACAACCAAAACTATTTAAATTCATGGGTATAAAATGGGAAAAACCACCAAAAGGAAGATTAGCATTAAACACAGATGGTAGTTTTGATAGAGACATAGGAGCAGCGGGAGGAGGAAGAGCAATCAGAGGCTTGGAAGGAAAGCTAATATTAGCTTTTACTAGAAAGATTTCAGCTTCATCAGCTCTTCATGCTGAGATTTTAGCATTAAGAGAAGGTATTATATTATGCAAAAAATTAAACATTAAAAATATAGATATTCAAATAGATTCAAAAATACTAGTTAACTTAATTAATAGAAAAGATTCAACATGGAGATACGATGAGGAAATAGAAGAAATACAGCAGGAATTAAAATCATTAGACTATAACATAAAACATATTTTTAGAGAAGCAAATGCATTAGTTGATGGTTTAGCCAAAGAGGGTAAAAAGATAGGTGATCAAGAATTTAAGGAAGGTTTTTTACCGACAAAATATAATGATATAATAAATTTAGATAGTAAAGAAACTAATTACATTAGGAGGATTAGAGAAATCCATTGAGATTTATTTTCACCTTTACTTTGCTTGCTTTTGTATTTCAAACCATTTTAGATAATGATACAGCTTCTTAAAGAATTTACCCAGCCTTGAGGGGAAATTCCCACTTACATAGAATGGTTAAGAAGATGATATGGTAATAAAATTATCCTATAAAATGGGACAGATTAGTGACAGGAATATAAATGTTAGGAATGTAGGCTATCTTTTTTGCAGATATAAGAAAGAGAACAGAGCAAAGCTGGACAATATGGTTATGCTTATTGGTTTAGCTGTTTATGTCATGGGAGTCTATATATTTCGGTTTTGCTTGATTGGTATGGAAGTCTATGTTATAAAGGGCTTTGTATGCTTGTTTTAAAATTTAAATGAGTCAAATGTGGTATGTGTTAAAATCTATGTTAAAGTCTGTGTTATAAAGGGCTTTTTATGTGATGTATGTATTATGTATGTAAGTCTACAAGTTAGTAAAGAAGTCTATCTCAAAGTGACATGGAAGAAGAACAAAGGATACACGGTTGGATTCAACGGTATGCTGTAATATCACATCAAGATTAAGTCTAGCAATATATAAAGATACCAAAGCAAAGAGATTACAAGAACAATGGAAAAGACACTAGAAACGATAAGAAGGAAAACCTCTTGAACTATGATGTTTTAAAACATAAGGGAAAGGGGGGAATTGGGTGCAATAACATAAAGAATTTCTGGTTGTATGCAGGAAATTCCAAGTTGCCACAAGATTGAAACAAACATGATACTGAAGATAGAAATATGGCAAGAAGATTGTGCATTCAAGGATATCTATCACGTTCCACACAAATGATAACAAAGAAGGATAAAAGAGGTTATATTCAAGAAAAGGAAAAGATCTATCTAAAAGTATAGGAAAATAGATTATTGGATATAGAATTTTAAGAAAGTCTTTTATTTCTAGTTATTAAGAATGGGTGTAAAAGGGAAATGGGTAGACGTAGATTGTACAAATGGTATTCCTCCGCCAAAAGAGAGGGTGAAAATTAATAAATAATATTTAAAAAAAATAAAATAAAATAAACATTTAATGTTATATAATTGTTATATAAAAAATTATATAAATGGATAATTTTATGTAAATGTTGTATAGACATTTATAAATATTAATACATATGTATAAATATTTATATATAATATTATATGTAAAAATATACATATCAGTGTTTATATATAATGTAATACATTTAATAAATTAAAGTATATACATTTATATATAATGTCATACGGTATTATAAATGTATAAAACATTATATATACTATTACAGGTTTATAATTTACTTAGAGAAAACAAAAATATAACCCATTAACATTAAGTTTAATTTTTATTAAGTTAAAGAAGAAGAAAACATCAAGAAGTAGAAAACAACATGCAAGTATTATGAATTTGAAATCAATAAAACCCTAAAAATTAAACATTAGAAGAACAAAGATTATACTAACAATTTATGGTTTCATTAATGGTGTAGAGTGAAAAATTAATCTATTTGTTTATCTTTTTATATGTTTATTTGTCTATCTATCTATCTGCCTATTTCTCTATCTTTTTATGTCTCTATCTATCTTTCTATATATATATATATATATGTCTATCTTCTATCTGACTATCTGTCTATCTATCTATCTATTTGTTTATCTGTCTATCTATCATTATAAATGTATATATGTATATTTGTCTATCAATCAATCTAGTTCTCTATCCATCCATCTATCTATCTATCTGTCTATATATTTATCTGACTATTTTTTTCTCTATGTGTCTATCTATGTATTTGTCTATCTATCTATCTGCCTATCTACCTATCTACATATCTAACTATCTACCTATCTATCTACCTACTTACCTATCAATTGATATATGTCAATATATCTATATATGTATTTGACTATATGTTTATATATTGAATAGTCTATCTATATATCTATCTATCTATTATATATATATATATATATATATGTTTTTCTATATATCTATTTATCTATCTTTAAATCTATTTATCTATCTAACTATATATATATATATATATATATCAATTTATCTATCTATCTATTTTTCTATTTATCTATCTGTCTGTTTATTTGTATATCTATCTTTCTGCCTATCTATCTATCTATCGATGTATCTGTCTATCCATCTATCTGTTTAGATGTCTATAAATCTATCTATTTGTCTAGGTATCTATCTATACATCTATTTATATATATATATATATATCTATCTAACTATCCAAATATCTATCAATCAATCATTCATTCAATAAATAAATAAATAAATCTATCTATCTATATATCTATCTAAATATTTATTTATCTTTCTATATATCTATATATGTATCTATCTATCTATTTATCTATCTACCTATCTGGATATCCGACTATCTATATATATATATATATATATGTTTATGTATCTATCTATCAATTTGTTTATCTATCTATCTATCTATCTATCTATCTATCTGTTTATCAATTTTATCCATCTATCTGTTTCTCTATCTATCTGTCTAACTATCTTACTATCTTTCAATCTATTTTTCAACGTGTCTATCTTTTTATATATCTATCTTTCTATATTTAAAAATATCTATCTATTTAAGTGCATATCTGACTATATATGTATATAATTTTCTCTCTCTGTCTGTCTATCTTTTGATCTATCTATCTGTGTATATATTTTTTTACCTAGCAATGTTTCTTTTTGCATATCTGGCTATCTAGCTAACTGTCTATCTATCTATCTAGCTATCTGTCTCTCTATCTATCTATCTATCTGGCAGTATATCTATCAATTAATCTATCAATCTATCTATCTATATTTTATTTTATTTGTCTATCTAGCTATCTGTCTATCTATTTATCAGTATATTTGTTTATCTGTATTTTTGTCAATCTATCTATCCATCTATCTGTCTTTTTTCAATCTATCCATTTATCTTTCTAAATATATATCTGTCTGTCTGTCTGTCTAATTATTTATATATCTATCTATATCTCTATGTGTATATCTGTCTATCTATCTATATGTCTATCTATCTATCTATCTATCCATCTATCTATCTATATATCTATGTGTCTATCTGTCTATATATTTATCTATCTATCTGTCTATCTGTCGATCTGTTTCTTTTTCTATCTGTCTACCTTTCTATCAATTTATCTATCTATATATTTATTTATTTGTCTATTTGTCTATCTATCTATTTATCAATCAATCAATCAATCAATCTATGTATATATCTATCTATCTGTCTGTCTGTCTATCTAACTACCTATCTACTTATCTACATATCTACTAATATGCGAATTAATCTATCTGTCTATATATCCATTTATAAATCTATGTATATGTCTATTAATATGTGTGTGTGTGTGTCTATATGTCTATTTGTCTAACTATATATATATATATATATATATTTTTATCTATCTTTCTTTCTTTGTATATATATGTCTAACTATATATATCTATATTTATAACTTTCTATCTAGCTATCTGGCTATATGTCTATCTATCTATCTGTCTATCTATCGATATGTCTATTTTTCTATTTTTTTTCTGTCTATATATCTATCCATCCATCAATCAATCAATTAATAAATTTTTCTATCAAATTATATGTATATCTATCTATCTGTCTATCTATAAATTTTTCTATTTGTATATCTATCTATCTATCTGTCTGTCTATTTGTTTATCTGTCAATCAATTTATGTATATATCTATGTGTCTATTTGCCTATCTAGATATCTATCAATCTATTTATCTATCAATTTATCTATCAATATATATGCCTATCTTTTTATTTTTCTATCTATATATATGTCTATTTGCCTATCTATCTACTTGTATCTCTATGTATCTATCTATCTGTCTATTTATAAATCTATCTAAATGTCTATATAACTATCTTTGTATATGTATATAACTGTATCTATCTAACTGTCTATCAATAAATCTATCTGTTTATCTGTCTATGTTTCAATCTATTTATATGTCTATATATATATATATATATCCATTTTTTAACTATCCATATATCTATCCATCAATCATTCATTCAATCAATTAATCAAACAATAAATATATCTATTTATATATCTATCAAATATCTATTTATCCATTTATATATCTATTTATCTATCTATTTATCTATCTACCTATATAGCTATTTGGATACCAATATATCTATCAATCTATTTACATGTCAATCTGTCAATCTATAAATATATCTATTTATCTATCCATCTATCTATCTGTCTATATGTTCTTTTATCTTTAGGTCTATCTATGTATCTATCTGTCTATTTGTCTATCTCTTTATCTATCTATCAATATATCAATCTGTCTATCTGTCTGTCTATCTATCTATGTATTTAAGTCCCTATCTGCTTAACTATCTTTTTCTCTTTCAATATATATATATATATATATATATATATATATATATATATATATATCTCTCTCTCTCTCTCTCTCTCTCTCTCTCTCTCTCTATCAGATAGACATATAGACAATTAGACAGATACACAGATAGACATATATATAGATAGACATATAAGCAAAAGACGGAGAGACACATTGATAAATAGATAGATAGATAGATAAATATATAGACAAAGAGATAGATAAACTTATATATAGTTATACAAATAGACATATAGAATGATAGGCAAAATGTCAGATAGATAGAAAGATAGATAGATATATCTATCTTTCTATCTATCTATATATCTATCTATTTATCTATATATCTATCTATTTATCTAGGTATATGTCTATCTGTTTATCTGTCTATCTTTATCTTTGTATATCTGTCTACCTTTCTATATATCTATCTATCTATCTATTTGTCTATTTGTTTATATGTCTATCTACCTATATATCTCTCAATCTATCTATATGTCTATCTATCTATTTGTCTATCTATCTTCTTCTATCTGCATATCTTTATATAAGTCTATATGACTATCTATCAATTTATTATTCTATCAATCTATTTATCACTTTTTCTATTTATCTATCTAATTGTTTATATATATATATATATATATCTAATTGTCTATCTATCTATCTATCTACATTTCTGACTATTTGTATATCTATCTATCTATCTTCTTGTCTATCTATCTATCTATTTATCTTTATATTTGTCTATCTATCTATTTGTTTGCCTATCTATTTGTCTATCTGTCTATTTGTCTTCTATCTATATGTCAATCAATCTATCTGTCTATTTTTTATCTATCTATCTTTATATCTATCTATTTGTCTATGTATATATATGTCTATCTATCTATCTATCGATCTATCTGTATATCTATCTATATTTATATCTGTATATATGTCTATTTTTCTATCTATATATCTATGTATTTGTTTAGATGTCTATCTATCTATCTATCTATCTATATGTCTCTCAATCTATCTATCTATCTATCTCGCAATCTATATATATGTCTATCTGTATATTTGTCTATATATCTTCTTTTATCTGCATTTCTTTAAATAAGTCTATATGACTATCTATCTATTTATCATTCTATCAATCTATTTATCATTTTTTCTAATTATCTATCTAATTGTGTGTGTGTGTGTGTGTGTGTGTGTGTATATCTATTTGTTTATATATCTATCTATCTACATTTATTACTATTTGTATATCTATCTATCTATCTTCTTGTCTATCTGTCTATCTATTTATCTTTATATTTGTCTATCTATCTATCTACATTTATGAGTATTTGTATATCTATCTATCTACATTTATGAGTATTTGTATATCTATCTATCTTATTGTCTATCTGTCTATCTATTTATCTTTATATTTGTCTATCTATCTATCTGTTTGTCTGCTTGTCTATTTGTCTATCTATCTATTTGTCTTCTATCTATATGTCAATCAATCTATCTGTCTATTTGTTTATCTATCTATCTTTATATCTATCTATTTGTCTATCTATATATATGTCTATCTATCTATCGATCTATCTGTCCATCTTTCTATATTTATATATGTATATATGTCTATTTTTCTATCTATATATGTGTCTATTTATCTATCTGTCTATCTATCTATCTATGTTCCAATCTATATATCTGTCAAAATGTATATCTATCTATCTGTCATAATGTATATCTATCTGTCTATCTATCTATATGTCTATCTATCTATCTAGCTACCAATCTATCTATCTATCAAAATGTATATCTATCTATCTATCTATTTGTCTATCTATATAACTATCTATTTGTCTAGAAGTCTATCTGTATATCTGTCTATCTGTCTATCTATCTATCTTTCTATATATATATATATATATCTCTCTCTCTCTCTCTCTGTCTGTCTATTTGTCTATCTACCTATCTATCTATCTGTCTATTTCTCTATTTGTTTGATCTATCTATCTATCAGCATGTTTATCTATCTTTTTGTCTATTTGTTTATCTATCTATCTGACTATCTAAATATATGTATACCTGTCTATCTATCTATCTATAAATCTATCGTCCTATCTGTCTATCTATTGATATACTATCTAGATATCTATTTATCTATTTATCTATATATCTATCTGTCTGTCTTTCTAACTTTCTATAAATTTGTCTATCTGACTATCTAACTATTTGTCTATCTATATATCCATCTATTTATCGATTTATCTATCTATTTGTTAATATGTATATTTGTCTATATGTCTATCTATATATATGTCTAACTGTCTATCTGTCTATCTGTCTATCTTTCTATCTGTTCATCTATCTATATGTTTATCTATCTATCTGTTTGTCTATTTTTCTATCAATATGTTTATCTATCTATCTCTCAATATATCTATCTGTCTGTCTGTCTGTCTATGTGTCTATCTATCTATCTGACTATATCTATCAATATGTTATTCTATCAGTCTATGAATCTATCTTTCTATCTTTGTCACCACCTATCTATCTATCTATCTATCTTTCTTTCTTTCTTCGTATCTACATATTTGTATATCTATCTATTGGTTTATGTGTCTATCTATGTGTCTATCTATCTATTTTTCTATCTGTCTATCTGTCTATCAGTCTATCTTTATATCTATATATCTATAGACTTATCTATCTCTCCATCAATCTATCTATTTATCTATCTCTGTGTCTATTTGCCTATCTATCTATTTTTCTATGTATCTATCTCTCTAATTATATTTCTATAAAGTAGTTTATATATCTATCTATCTATTTATCTATCTGTATACATGTCTATAAATCAATCTGTATAACTGTATATCTATCTATCTATCTATGTGGGTATTTAACTATCTATCTTTCTTTTTATATGTCTATTTTAGAAACTATCTTTCTATATATCGATCTATCTTTTTGTCTATCTATCTAATAGTCTATTAGTCTATCTATCTATCTATTTATCTTTCTATATATATGTATATATATATATATATGTATATCTATTTATATGACTATCTATCTATTAGTCTATTAGTATATCTATATATCTATCTGTCTATCTGTCTGTCTATCGATCTATTTTTCAGTCTATATATTTATTAGCATAGCTTTATCTTTATAAATTTGTCTATATGTCTATTTATCTATCTATCTATCTATATAACTATCTATCGATGTATATATCTACTTATCATTTGATCTATCTTTCTACCTATCTATCTATCTAAAAATAAATCTATATATCTATCTATTTATATATCTTTCTATCTATCAACTATCTTTCTGTATATCTATCTATTTATCTATCATCTGTCTATCTATCTATCTATCTGTGTATCTGTCTATCTGTCACTTTGTCTATCTATCTCTCTTCCATATATCTATCTTTTTATATGTGTTTATGACTATCTATCTATCTATCTGTCATTCTATCAATTTATTTATCTCTTTATCTTTCTATCTATGTAACTATTTATCTATATAACTATCAATTTGTCTATCTATCTATCTATCTATTTACATTTCTTTCTATCTATATATTTGTCTATCTATCTATCTATCTACCTGTCTATCTGTATATCGATTTATCTCTTTATTTGTTTATCTATCTATTTTTCTATCTATCAAACTATCTATCTATTTTTTTATCTATTTATCTATGTAACTTTTTATCTATCTATCTATCTTTCGATCTGTTTACTTTTCTATTTGTCTATCTATCTATCTGCATATCTGCATATCTGTTTATAATTCTATATGTTTATCTACCTTTCTATCTATCTTTATGGCTCCCTAACTATCTGCTATCTATCTATCTATCTATCTATTTATCTATCTTTCTTTCTATAAATCTATCAATTTGTCTATCTGTCTATTTGTCTATCAATATACCTATCTACTTTTCTATCTATCTACCTATCTATCTATCTATGTATCTTTCTGTCTATCTATCTATCTATATGTCTATATATATATATTTATCTATCTATTTGTCTATCATCTTCTATTTATATATCTATTTGAAAATTTGTCTACCTGTGAATCTGTCTTTCTGTCCTTCTATCTGTATGTATATCTATCTTTTTGTCTATCTATCTATTTATCTATCTATCTTTCTTTCTATCTATTTACTTGTATATCTGTCTATCTATATATTTGCCATCTGCCTATCTGTTTATAATTTTATATGTCTATCTATCTTTCTATCTATCTATATGGCTCTCTGACTATCTGTAATCAATCTATCTGTGTATCTTTCTTTCTATAAATCTATCTATCAATCTGTCTATCTATCTATCTATCTGTCTACTTGTTTTTCTATCTACATGTCTATCTATCTATCTATCTATATGTCTATATGTGTATCTGTCTATCTATATAATTTTTTATCTTTATATTTATCTATTTGTCTATCATCTTCTATCTATATGTCTATTGGACTATATGTCTACCTATTTATCTGCCTATCTATTTATCTATCTATCTATCTATATATCAATCAGTCGATCTATCTATCTATTTATCTCTCTATCTGTCCATTTGTCTATTTTTCTATCTATATATCTATCTATCTGTATATATGTTTATCTGTCTATCTATCTCTCTATCTCTATGTAAATCTATCTATCTCCCTATTTTTATATTTTTTATCTGCCTATCTTTTATCTATTTATCTATCTATCATTTTATTTGTCTATCTTTCTATCTTTTAATCTATCTATCTGTCTATCTGACTATCTCTTGATCTGACTATTGATCTTCCTATAAATTTATTTATCTATCTATTTATCTATCTATCTATATTTGTCTATCTGTCTATCTGAATATCTAACTATCTTTCTACATGTCTATCCATCAATTTATCTATTTATCTATCTTTTTGTCGATTTGTCTATTTGTCTATCTGTATATTTGTCTATCTATCTATATGTCTATCTGTAAATCTGTCTATTTGTCTATCTATCTATCTATCCATCTATTTATCTATCTATCTATCTATCATTTTGTCTATCTATCTATCTATATATCTCTCTATTAGTCTATTTGTTTGTCTATCATATTTATCTATTTGTATATCAGTCTATTTGTATATTTTTTGTCTATCTGTATATCTATCTATTTGTCTATTTTTTTGTCTATCTTTCTATCTAACTATGTATCAGTAGTAATAGTGCTCTATGTCTATCGTATGAACATGACATTTTGACTATTTATGAGAATTAATTATTATGATTATCTGCATGTTTATTATATATAATATCTTTTAATAATTTTATTAATTATTCTAAATGTATCTTATTATTTATTTTTATGGGAATAACAATGAATTAAGATTAGTATAAAGTTTGATTTATGTTCATGGGATGAATATGTGTATGAGATGCAAATTAAGTTTATAATTACTTAATGAGAATAAATATTGGATAGACCAATCTTGAGATTAAATCTTGGATCAATGTCTTAAGTTAATCTCTAATAGTTATGTTTTTTAATCCTTAGACCTGTGATCATTATAGTTCTCAACTTATAGAATATTATGTTCTGATATAATCTAACATTGTCTTCAATCTTATGACTATAAAGGTTATTCTTGAACATAATTAAATTTATGTAGTGTGTTATGAGTGATTAAGATGGAATGTATTCCTCTTATTAAAAGAGAGATATCTCTAGGTCCTTTTGATAATTGAGACTAAGAAATACATGGTAGTGCTCAAATGAATTGATGGTGATCAATATCATTTGTTTAGTTAGTCAAAAAGGGTTTCGAGTAATAAAAGATAGAATGATATATGGGTAACTTTTTCCATGCCTTATATTCTATCAAGATATCATGAGACAAAAGGATTATGTTATTAGGTATATTAAGGTTATCTCAGATCATGAGCTTTTCATTTAACTTGGGTTGTCGTAATGTCTTGCTCAAGGCCACTTATGACTTGTTGGATGAAAATGTAATTTAAGTCTACTACTAATGTTAATTGACCCTATAGGGTCGCACATTAAGAACAAATAATAATGGTTATGTTTTTTCACTCTCTGTAGTAATTAAAAATGATGAGATTTTTTTAAATTACAAATAACAATTAGTTATTTTAAATTTTGAAATTAATTTTAAGAAAGTTTAAATTTGTGATTTAATTTAATAATTAATTTGTTACAATGAACTTGAGTTTTAATGAATAAATTCATTTAAAGGGGTGTTTTAACTATTTGAATTTAAGTTGTTATTATTTAAAAGTATTTTAAATACATAATAATATTAAATTTATTTATGACTAGAACCATAGTAGTCTTGTATAATATATATATAAGATATATTTGATACATGTAGTCATCTTTTATAAAATAGAAATAAATCCTTTCATTTTGAGAAGACAATCTGAACTAGTATTCAACAGATTATTCATTATTTGTTCGTGTATGGATATTGTAGTGGATGATCATTTTTCAAAAGGCAGCACCTTAAAGATCCGAATAAACTAGGACGCGCACTTTGAAGGCTTGACGTATCGATCTACAAGATGTAAGTTTCATTTTCCCTTCCTTCGTGATTTTATTAAATGCATGTGATCCTTTTGTGGGTTAAGAGATAAAATAATTATAAATTTCACTATGTTCATGTTCTAATTAAAAAGGATATTCTGCCCGATAAACCCTAACAGTGGTATAATAGGAACTTGTGGTTTCATAAAAACCAATAATGCATATTTAATCGTATGTATGTTATGTATATGATTTTAGCATGATTTGTAATTTTGAATATATGTGATATATGGTTTTTTGCGAACAACATAGTTAATAGGCTTTGTTAAGGTATTAGTTGTTTGCAACCTAAACCTAAAAGGATTCGTTAGTATGATTGAGAATCCAAATGGGATATTACCATTAAAGTGTTTAATAGTATGATATATGATTCTAGCTTTGTCATAATCAGATTAATACATGGACTGAATTCATATATCAATTTTGATTTATCAGTGATTATTATTATTAGTGCCAAAATAAGCCCCATGTGTAATGAGATTACATAATATATTGTTTTAATGTGATTTTGATTATTTTTTGCTTATTCAAAATTTATTAATAAGATCAAAGAAAATATATTGATAATATAAATAAAAATTTATTGATAAGTTCAATGAAAATTTATTAATAAGATCAATTAAAATTTATGATAGATCAATATAAATTTATTAATGAGATCGATATTAAATTTATTGATGAGATCAATAAAAATTTATTGATGAGATCAGTGAATATTTATTGATGAGATCAATGAAAATTTATTAATGAATTCAATGGAAACTTAATTTTTTTTCCTGGGTTGCTACCCTCGACCCCATGAAGGCGACCCCAAGTGGACACTGTCCACTAATCAGCCTAACGAACCACAATAATAGCTCTACATATCACCTTTATAAATTTAATTGTTTTCAATACATCGCTATTATAATTTATTCTTTTTAAAACAAATTATTTATTTTATATGAAACATTATATATTTTGCATGTTATGTTGCTTCACATTGTGCATAGTATGGCCTTTTTAACCAATGTGTTTGGTAGATTTTTTATTTTTTTTTCAAGGGTTATAATTATTAAATACGGCTTGCATGTCATTTTGTTATTGAAAATTTCAATTATTGTAAAAAAAAAGAGACAATGTAAGCCATTTGAAGTAATGCAATCCAACCATGATGATGGAGGAGCTAGGTGTCTATCCGCAAGTTGGTGGTCAAATCAACTTCATTGAGCTGTTTATTACTACCTAGAATGACTATGATCTTCAATTTGCTTATGGAGATGAATCTAGATTAAGGCCATACTGTGACAATTTTATATATGTATGTATGAGTTACTATGTATGATGTTACATGAGTAGGTGATACTAGATATATGATGAGATCTATTAATTGAAAATTAAAATAATCAAGATTTCAAACCTTTTATCACCTTAAAGTGGGTTCTACCAAAGTAGAAGTACATTAGGTGACATTATAAGACAGATGAGTAATGTTGCTACCCTTAATTTT
>JAREIK010002007.1:46974-95470 GCA_029783825.1 Sapria himalayana
ATTTTCTATTTTTGTTCTTGTTTTATTTTGTACAGAAGATGGCACCTAAAGGATGTGGTCGTGTTGGGGCTAGACGTGGATATGGAAATGAACCAAATTCAACTAGTATGTTACATAATGTTATAGAATCAGTCCAAGCCCATAGCCACCATATCCTGACTTCAAGATCACAATCATCGTCTCCATTTCTATCACCATCACCATCATTGAGACCTCTACTAACACCTTTATCAGATGTAAGCCCACCACTGATTGTGCTTCCTACTCACACTTTTAATCCATCTCAATCTTCTACACCCCAATTTACACCGATTATTCCCCCATTTACAATACCAATGACATCATCAAATTTGGGCCTTCCTCTGAAGTTAGTGCAAAGTTAGAAATTGATATTGTGGATGAGAGGTAAAACAAAAATGTAAAAATGATTTGAAAAAAGAATTTTGATGTTACTATCAGTGGTTTTTTATATTGTTATTATTTGCTTATTTTCTATGTTATTTATTTATTTGTACAGTTTTATTCAATATCACAAGTGTTTGATTATAATTACAAAGGCTTTCAAGAAAATGGCTGATGCCAGAGCATTCTCCTGGAAGAATGTTTCTCAATCGATAAAGGAGTCATATTTTAATGACTTTCAAGAAAAAATAACAAAACAAAAGAATTGGAAAATAATTATCTAATTACTTACCTTTTATGTTGGTTATTATTCAAGTAGTAAATAATTATGTTCTTATTGTTAATATAGATTATTTTATCATTCTTTTTATAGAATCAGTGCACATGGCCACCGAAAATTGATTGAAAGATAAAGTCATTATGGGAGATCAAAGCAGCTCAACGGTATTCTGATTTTGTTCATAAATTAAAGAAAATTAAAAAGGCCTAATTTTATATCCAAGGAAGACTGGCCCTAGCTGGCTTAATTATTGGGAGGAGCCAGATGTGAAAAAAAATTAGATATTGCCAGCAAAAATTGATGAAGTGAGGCTGCAAGACGAGGTACAGAAATCTAACTACATACAGGAGGTTCAAAGTTGAGCATCGAGCACGCTCGAGATTTGGTACAAATTTAAACTTCTAAACATATCTATATTTTTTGGTTGTCCTAATAGTCCAATAAATATAATCTTTGCATGGTTTTAATAAATTTATTAAATTTTTTTATCATTTGTTTTTTATGAACTAATAAAATCATATTCTAGGCTAGAGAATTGGGCCGAGATAGAAATTTCTATGGGATTTTCAGGAAGATGCGTGTGAAGAAAGTGGATGCCCAGTATGTTGACAACAAGTCTCAGATGATTGCAGTAAGAAATTGATATATTAATTATATTTTATAAAACTACAGTACATTATGAAAATTATTTTGAATGCAAAATTTTTATTTTATTTTTTGTAAATCTAGAATAGTTTTTATCTCCATTTTATCTCAAGACCTAATGGAGGAATGTGTGACAGATGCTCATCAACAAGTTGTGGGTCTTATGAATCTTCAACCAATTGACTATGATCCAATTTATTTAGAGATAATAGGAGGTGGAAAGAAGCAATGAGTGTACGGAATCAGCTCTAAGGGAGTAGCATTTGTTGTAGCTGTCATGCTTCTAATTCATCTATCTCAGCAATGGTGGATGAGGTGGTCGAACAAAAAGCACGGAAAATAAATGAACGTATTGTAGATATGGAGACCGAACTGAAAAAGAAGGATGAGCAGATAACTAATTTGATTGAAGAAATGCAAGAAATTAAAGAAATTAAAAAAGCAATGCAATAGCAGATGTCCTATATGGAGTCACAGTTAGCAGCATTGGCTCATCATATAGCATTCCGAGATCCAGCTATGAATCCTCGCAAGAAAGGCTAGCATTCCTTTCAAATTATGCGGATGATTGAGTATGAGAATTATTTATGAACTATTATTTATTTTGTGTCTATGTATAGTAAATAATTATGATATTTTGTTACAGTATCAATTTTTTTATTCTAGTTTTATTCTTTATTTTTTTGATTAACCAAATTATGAATCTTTGCAGGACACATTATGTGAGAGAAAAGAAAAAATCTTAATTCAAAGCATCCTGACATTTCCACGGTCCTTCAAATGCATGGGTCCCATATTTAGCGATTTTGACTTTATAAAAAAGAGGGCTAGCTTATCTTATCTTAATTTTTTAGAAACATTATTATTTTGCACTCTCTTTATCTCTAAACATAATTGCTGGACATCTTTTGGATTTTTGGTGAAGCTGTATGAGAATAAACTTTAATTTGTGTTTGTCCAAGTCTATAATATTTGTTTTTATATATCTGTGAATATGTTTTTGTATCTCTTAATTTTGTGGGTAAAGTTTTAGCCTATTATATGTATGTAAAAGCCCATAATCAGCAGTGGCAGAGATAGCAGTGATGATTGTGGTGGCAGCGAAAAAAGCAGTGGCCGCAGCACCGGCAGCACTAGTAGCAGCGGCTGAGGTGACATCAGTGGCAACTGCTGCAGAAGCGGTAGTAGCGGTAGAAAAGGTAGCATTGGCATCAGTGGCATCAGCAGCTACGGCGGTAGTAGCGGTAGAAGAGGTAGCATTGGCATCAGTGGCATCAGCAGCTACGGCGGTAGTAGCGATGGTGGCTGTGGTGCCAGTGACAACATTGGCAGCTACGGCAGCAACAACCACAGCACCGGCAGCAGCAGCAACAGCGAGAGCGATGCCAATGGTAGTAACAATGGTAGTTGTAGTGGTAGCGGCAGCGGCCACAGTTGTGGTAGTAGCGGCAGGAGTGGCAGTGATAGCGAGAGTAGTAGCAACAAGAACATATGTGGTATATACATAAGTATATAATCAGTATATATGTGCATATAATACTACAATATTTTATGTACGTATATACTGAGTATATATATGTACTCAATATATATATACGCATAATACAATAGTTTATATGTACATATACTGTAGTAATAATTGTACGAGTGAAATACTAGTATATATGTACATATTTACTACAGTAATATATATTTATCAAAACATAGTTATTTTTTATTTATTTTGATTTGGTGGTTTAAATTTTTTAAAGATATGGCACCGCATTATTTTCCATATGAAGCTTGCATAAGTGAACATATATTTTAACAAACATGAAGCACCATTACTCGGATAGCATTTTTGCAGCAGAAAGCTGGTGATCGAAGGAGCCGTGGATGAGAAAGCAACTTCAATGATTGATTAATATTGTATTAGAATAAGTTATTGAATGAATTTTTTTTAATTTAAACTTTTCTTTTATAGTTTCTATTTTTAGTAAATTTATTTTTAAAATATTAAATAATTTAATTAATTTTTTTTAAAACTATATTACATTCAACTGTAATTTTTGTTTGTTCATGTCTATAATAACTATTTTTATATATCTGTGAATATGTTGGTGTTTGTCCAAAATTTTTGGGTAGAGTTTTAGCCAATTATATGTATGTAAAAGCCTATTATCATCATAGGCCACCGTGCTGGCGGTGGTGGCGGCGGAGGCAGCAACAGTGGTAGTGACGGCAGCGGCGACAATGGCATAATAAGCGGCTGTAGCGGTAGCGGCAGCATCAACACCTGCAGCGTCATCTATAGGGGTAACAGTAGCTGTAGCAGCAGCTACGGTAGTAGTGGTGGCCATTTTGGCAGGAACAAGAGGAGTGGTGGCCATTGCTCAGCAATGGCAGCCATTGTAGCGGAGGCAGTGGAGGAAGCGAAAGCATAGGAAGCAGAGGTAGCGACTGCATCGGAAGCAGCAGTAGTAGTGGCGGTGGCAGCAGCTGCATGATAAGCAGCAAAAGCACCGAAAGCAGTGGAGGCGGCGGTAGCAGTGGCGGCAGCGTCCAAAACGGCCACAGCGGCATGCAGAGGAAGCTCCGGTAGTGGGGGCAGTGGTGGCAGCAGCCGTAGCAGCCAGCGGTTGTGGCTTCAGTAGTAGCGGCAGCAATGGCATATGTGACAACAATAGTGGTATTGGTAGCGATAGTGGTAATGGCAGTAGTGGCCGTAGTGGCAATGGGAGCAGCAACAACAACATCTATTGAGATATATACATATGAATAAAGTCAATATATACGTACATTTAATACTGTAGTATTTTATGTATGTATATACAGTAGTATTTTATGTACGTATATACTGAGTATAATTGTACTCAGATTATATGTATACTTAATACTGCTATTTATGTGTACATATACTGTAGTAATATTGTACGAGTGAATTGCTAGTATATAATTACATATATACTGCAAGATTATATATGTATTAAAATATAACTTTTTTTGACTGAGTGGTTTAATTTTCCCACAAATATGATGCAGCATTATTCTTCATACAAAGCTTTTATAAGTGATGGGATTTTTCACTAGATATTACGTGCCGTGACTTGGACAACTTTGTCATAGTAGAAAAATGATGATCTGAGGAGCAGAGGGAGAGAAAGCAACGTCAATGAATGGATATATTATACTTTATACAATGTCGGTAGATACATTAATGAATAAAAATAAAAGTTTGTTATTTTTTTGTTTTAATTATGTAAAATATTAAATTTGAATAATATATTAAATGATTTTATTTTTTGTTTATTATAAATTATTTATAGTTTTAATTTTTATTCAATATGATTTAAATATAATAAATTATTTAATTAAAACATTTTTAAATTTTTTAAATTCAGTAAATATTTTTGAAATTAAAATAGTTAGGGAAAATTCCCTTGCTAAATTAGCAAGGGAAAAATCCCTCACTAATTTAGAGAAGGAAATTTCCCTAGCTAATTTAGTCAGGAAAATATTAAAATTAGCGATGGATATTCTGTCATTAATTTTCTAGTGTTATGTACTTTAGCTAGAAATTTAGCCGTCATTATTTTTATTTAGCGATAGAATATTACGTTTATCTTGCTATTTTAGCAACAAAATTTTTGTTTTTAGCGAGGGAATTTTCCGTCGCTAATTTTTAAGCTAGGGAAAATTTCATAGCTAAAATTTAGCAAGAAGCACTTTAGAAAGGGACATGATCTGTTGGTATTCCGTCGCTATTGGCCATTTAGCGAAGGAAATTTTTCATATAGCTAGGGAATTGTCCCTAGCTATATGGGATTTTTCTTGTAGTGTAACTTCTTTCTATCTATCTATGTGTCTATCTATCTATTTGTCTATCTATCTATCCATATATTTGTCTATCTATTTGTCTATCTATCTATCTATCTGTCTGTCTGTCGATCTATCTATCTATCTATCTATTTATCTATCTGTCTATCTAACTATTTGTCTATTTATCAATCGATCAATCTATCTATATATACATCATTCCATCTATATATCTATCTATCTATGTATCTCAATATATGAAAATTTGTCTATCTATCTTCTATCTACCATCTATATATCTGTCTAACTATTTATCTGACAATTTGTCTATCTATTTATTTGTATCTATCTTCTGTGTATATGTCAAATTGTTAATCTATGATTCAATCTATTTGTCCATCTATTTATCTATCTATCTGTCTATCTATCTATTTGTCTATTTGTTTATCTGTCTATCTTTCTATCTGACTATTTGTCTATCTGTATATCTATCAATCTATCTATCTGTCTATCTGTCGATCTATGTATCTGTCTATCTATCTATTTGTCTATCTTTCTATCTGTCTATCTATCTATCTATCCATCTCTTGATCTGTCTATCTGCCCATCTATCTAACTGTCTATCTGTCTATTTGTTTATTTGTCTATCTATCTATATGGTCTATCTGTCTATCTATTTATCTATCTATTTTTTTTAAAAAGGCTTTTATCTTTTATTAAAGAAAACATAACCCTCACTTGTAGGCGGAGGAAAACCTTTACAACCTCAGAAGTCTATTTGTAAGACATTACATTTACAGGGCAATTCCCTATCCCAAAATACAGAGTATTATCCTTATTTAAGTTAACTGTGGCGGAAGCCGCTCTCTTTGTGATTATTCATAATTATGTAACAGTGAACAGCAGGTAGACTTTCCACACCATCAGGTATACTCATCTCAGCAGCGGGAGGACTCATGGTAGCAACAGATTGCTCTCTGCATAGGTGTATGCACTGTGTAAAATTTTTGTTCTCCCATGGCAGCAACAGATTGCGCTTATGGCAGCAACAGACAGCAACAGACTTTCATAGCTTCTTCTTTATTCTCCCATCATCCTGATTTTTTGTTCAGGCAGGTTCAGGCAGCTTCTTCCACAGCAACAAACAGCAACAGACTTCCACACCAGCAGGTTTTCAACAGACAGCAACAGACTGAATAGGTCTATACCTCTGTGTGGAGGCAGTTGTAGCAGCAGCAAATAGCATTTGGAGGCAGCATATGGGGATAGTGCTGCCCATGTGGTCGGGCCTCTATCTCTCCTCTTCCCCGTGCATCTGTCTCTTCTCTTCACATACTTTCTAAAAGGTTTCCATCCGTCTTCCTTCCTCGTTTATACACTGTCGATCCTGTAACAAAACCAAAGAGAAAAAAAAACGAACATGCTTACAAGATCTTGACACCCTATTACCCTTATCCTTGATTAAACTTATACAACATAAGACTAAAGCTCCATAGAATTGTCGATTTCTCCTCCTTAACAATCTGCAAGGAAAGTCAGAATACAAATTGTCCTGCAAGGAAAGTCAAAGTACATACTTTCTAAAGAGAATATCGAATTCTGCCGAAATGCAGAATTAGCACATATTTTTAGATATGTAGAATTAGCACATACTTTCTAAATTACATAGATATTATCTTGACACCCTTGCATTTTTAGCTATGCACTATTCCACCGAAATGCAGAATTAACACATCCTGCAATGGGATCTCCTACATTTATACCCTATTATTCTTCTTAACATCCTTCAAGGGAAGTCAAGATATATCTTTTAAGATACTCACTATTCTGCCGAAAAGCAGTGTTAAGACATTTATAATTCTAATCTGTATGCTTCTTTTTTGAATTCAAAATTCTAAATTAAGATTTAAGTTTTATTTTATTTTTAAAATATGGCTCAATCTCCACCCTTCCATTCCATTTAATTATGAGACAGAAATTCTCTACAATGATGAATTCCCGCTTAATCCATTAGAAAGTTGAGACTTTGTCATACCTTCGTGGTCTGTTTATTTGTTCTAATATAAGGAAATCCCATTTTATCTAAACATGCTATTCCCTTTAGTTTGTTTGGCTTGAATTTCTCGTTATATTCAATATCTCCTCTGGTGGTGCCTATTTTAGATAGACTGTCTGCTAGATTATTAGCTTCTCTATATATATGTATTATTGAGGCCTTCAGTTCGTCCAAAAGACTAAGAATTACTTCTAGGTCCTCTTCATACCTCCATAATATTTTCTTATTGATTACTGTTTCAACTAGTAATTTTGAGTCTACCTGAACTTCAATGTTTTTATAGTTTAGCTGCTTACATATCTCTAACCCTGATTTTAATGCTCTAATTTCTGATTCTAAAGCCGAGGAGGCTCTACTAGATCTGGTGAAAGCTCTCTGTACTGTCCCTGTATGATCTCTTATTGCCCCGCCTCCTCCTGCTATTCTAGTGTCCCTGCTAAAACTCCCATCCGTATTAAGTGAGAGTTTGCCAACCGGCGGAGCATTCCAGTATATACATTTAGCCCATTGCTGTTTTAAGACTTTATATGTGAGATCTCATTCTTTCTCAAGCTTCTTTTCTTGTTTCATTTCCTGTATTACTATCAGTTTTATTATTGATATATTACATATCTCCTTTCTAATATCTTTTATAATTTCTGTTAAATTCATCCTTATATTTTCAAATTTACTTTTGTTTCGAGATTTCTATATGCACCAAATAATTAGATGCGGCAGTTTCTGATTAAGCCATTTCCTGGTGGGGCTTTTCGTGTTTTCTTTTTCCCATTTTTTAACTTTATCTATTAATCCATCATCTATTTTACATATTCTTTTTTCCCCTTCCATCTCTCTTCATATTTCTGCTACGATGGGTCCATTAGAAAGCAAATGATCAGTTGTTTCAACCGCTTGTGAACAGCATTCGCATCTTGATGCCATGTTTATCCCTTTCTTTTGTATATTTCTATCTACCGGTATAGCATTCATTAAAGCCTTCCATGTGAAGGAGCGCATTTTTTGCGGGATGTTTTCTTGCCATACCCATTTAAATAGAGTTTGAGCCGGTTTTTTCTTTCTGACCAAATCTTTTGCCGACTTGAGGGAAAAGTTTCCTTGTGGTGTTAACGTCCATTTCCAGCCACTCTTCTTTAGTATAGAGTGTGAGTCTACTATCTCTTTTTGTTTTTCCATTGACTTCCAACTATTCGAAACTTTCTTAGAGGTCTTATTCTTATTATCTAAATATTTTACCCGCATATATTTAGCCCAAAGATTATCACTTTCATTAAGTCTCCACCAGCATTTACAGTCCCAAGCAGCTGCCGAGTCCTGGAGGCTCATTAGACCTAATCCTGCTTCCTCTTTCGGATAACAGATACTTTTCCAGTCCTTCTAGTGTAGTTTATTTCTGCCTTGTTTTTTACCCCATAAAAATTTAGCCATTTCTGATTCGAGTTTTTTAATAAATTTTTTAGGGGGATGTATCACTGATAAAATGTGTGTTAGTGTGCTTTGTAATACGTGTGAAAGCAGCGTAATCCTCCCCCCAAATTCCAGGAGCTCTTCTTTCCATCCTGCTATTTTATTTCTTAGCTTGTCTTGAAGGTAAGTTAGATATTCTTCCTTCAACCTACCCTCATATATCGGACAACCTAGATACATTAATGCCCCTTTAATTTCTGCAAAACCTGTAATATTTTTTATTTTATTTACTAACTTTAATTTTGCATTTTTAGCAAGCATGAACTGACATTTACTT
The DNA here is from genome assembly GCA_029783825.1 of Sapria himalayana. Classification (NCBI taxonomy): domain Eukaryota; kingdom Viridiplantae; phylum Streptophyta; class Magnoliopsida; order Malpighiales; family Rafflesiaceae; genus Sapria; species Sapria himalayana. The sequence continues at coordinate 55,894 of JAREIK010002007.1, forward strand.
TTATTAACCATTTGCCCTATCTCTTTTTCAAATATTTAAAGAAGATCCATAAGATTTATTAAAGACTTTATGCTAGCATTAGTAAATATTATAAGGTCATCTGCGTAAGCTAAACAGCCTATTCTGGGTGTATTCCTTGGTTATCTGAATGACATTATTTTACCTTCGGATATTTTCTTATTCAAGTTTCGTATTAATAGTTCTAAATAGATATCAAAAAGAAGGGGGGATAACGGATCCCTTGCCTTAAACTATTATTTGGTTTAAATTCCTCACTTATCATACCATTTACCAGGACTCTTACCCAAGTACTTGAAATGCATCTATATATTAGATCTATGGTCAGCTCAGAGAAGCCGAACCTTCTTAGCACAAAGCAAAGGGTATCCCATTCCACTCTATCGAAGGCTTTCGATAGATCTAGTTTGACCACTAAGTTTTTTCCTCTAGATTTACCTCCTATTTCTTTCATCATTTCTGATGCAAGTTTTATATTTTCAATCATTAATCTATTTTTAACAAAGCCCATTTGTTCCTGAGATATTATTGATGGTAAAATTAAGTTTAGCCTATTTTGCAATATTTTTGCCAATATTTTATAAATAGCATTGCATAAACTTATTGGTCTATAATCCTCACATTTCTGTGGTGATTCTTTTTTTGGAATTAATACTATAAAAGATTTTACCCATGATTTTGGGATTTCCACACCTACAAAAAAACTTGCAATTGCTGGGACTAGGTCAGTTTTAATCGTATGCCAATTTACCTGGAAAAAATAATTATTCCAACCATCAGGTCCTGCTGCACTATCTTTATCAAGACTAAAGACAACCTCTTTAACTTATGGTTCTTCTTGGATCAATTCCATTAATTGGTTTTGAGCTTCCGTGATGGTAGCCCTAATCTCATGCATTAGAGAATTAACTGTCCTAGATGACTGACTACATAGTTGATTTTCAAAAAAAAATTTAAAGAGAGCTCCTATTTCCTTTTCATCTTCTACCCATTTTCCTTCTTCATTTATTAGTCCTTTAATTTTATTTTTTTGAGATTTTATTTTAGACATATTATAAAAAAATTTAGTATTACGATCACCATCTTTTAACCATTTTATTTTTGCTCGTTGTTTCCAATAAATTTCTTCCATGTGTAATTTCAATCTCAGTTCTCCTTTAGCCTTACTTAATTCTATCCGAGTTTCATTATTATTAGTGGAGTCAAAATCTTGCTCCAGCTTAGCTACTTTTTCTTCTAGTTTTTTTAGCTCCTGATTTAATTTCCCAAAAATCTCTTTATTCCATGTTTTTAAACAAGCTTTTAGCCTCAGAAGTTTAATTGATAGAACTTGCATCAGTTTTCCCTCTGCTGGCTCTTTCCAAGACTCACTGACAAGTCCTGCGAAGCTCGCATGCTTTACCCACATATTTTGGAATTTAAAATTAGACGTATTACCCTGGTTTCTTTGAATCGTGATAAGCAAGGTGCTATGGTTAGAGCAAGTTCTATTTAGGTGTCTAAGCCCTGTAATCCCTTGTGAGGTGACCCACTTTGTGTTACACATTATCCTATCCAGTCGAGCCCAGATGACTCCTCTTTTTTTCCAATTATTGCACCAGATATATCTCGAACTAGTGAAATCTATTTCCATTAGATTAGTAATGGCTATTGTGTCATTAAATTGTTTCATGGCTACCTTATCCGCTGGCTTGCCACCTTTCTTTTCTTGAGGGCTTCTAATTATGTTAAAGTCGCCTCCTATAATCCAAGGTGAATTTCTACTTGTTATATCTTTCATTTCTTCCCATAAAGCCAACCTAGATTGTTTATCATTTTTTGCATAAACTGCTGATATTATTTGATATGTGCTCTTATCTAATTTGAAATGTACTATTTGTTCGGTATCTTTTATTATTTCAATTTTCAATTTAGTGTGCCATAAAATCCAGAGTTTACTATTTAGGTTAGCATAAGCCTTATTAAATCCTAAAATTTCTCTATATTTATTTAGTTGATCTTGCAGGACCATTGGTCCTGCAATAATCATTAGTGAGATTTTATGTTCTTTAATTAAAAGTCTTAATCTATTTATCGTGGGGCTATTAGCTACCCCCCTAACATTCCAATATAGACATCTATCCATTAAAAACTAATTTAGCTTGGGCTCGAGTTGTACACTTAGATTCATAAGACATGTTAGCATATTTTTTCGTATTTCTTACTGTTTTAGGAGTGTGAGGAATTTCATGCCTAATCTCATTGTATTTTACCTGTTTTCTGAGCACCAAGGTCTTTTGCTTTAGGGCCTCCATGGATTGGGTTCTTGAAAGATTCCCCCAATCTTCATTATAAATATATATATCATCCTTTGCTTTCACCTCAGGCTCGTCTTGAGATACATCACCCTTGAGACTTGAGGGGCAACTAAAAATTTCCGGTTCATCTTCAGGAAAATCCAGAAGATCCTCATCTATCCACGCATAATCATCAAGTTTTTCTTTCAATACAATTCTGGTTTTAGATGTTTTTTTATATTTTCTCTTGTGTTTTACCTCCACCCATCCTTTATTTGAGCTAACATCATTCTCTATCCCCAAGTTAGTCTCTATCGGGGTTCCTTCTTCTTGAGTAATATTTGGATTATCTGGTGGGATGCTTGATATTATTCCACTGTCTAGATCTCCCTTCGGCTGAATATTTTATTTGAGAAGTGAAGCCTCCTCTTTCCTTACCCATTGCATCACCTTCGTACCTCCTCCTTTGTGCTGCTGCCCGTTGTTATGCTCTTCTTTCCCCACCTTGCACGATAAGCTTTCATGCCCGAGCCTCTTACATTTTATGCAGAAAGGAGGAAGGCTTTCGGGGATGACAGTTTGCCAAAACCCCTCGGCCTGTTCCCCTTCACCACTACCTATCCATATTTTTGTCGGGCGGTTTAGTTAAGAGGTTTAGCTCGACACATACACGTGCTTTATTCGGCCTTGACATGGTTACTGTGGCTTCATATCGTAACATGGGCTTACCCAAACACGACGAAATTGCATAGAGAGATGTTTTGGATAAAAGATGAAGTGGCAGAAAAGGCAATGTAAACCATACCGGGGCTATAGGCGCCTCTTCAAGAGGAGTAAAATCCTTTGTCCACTTCAGTATACACATGGGGAAGCCGTCAACATGCCATAATCCACGCTGCCATAGGCGATATTGATCTTCTAGTAGAGAGCATTGCAACACGACATGTTTGGCATCGAAATCAGCAAATTTCACCTTCCCCTTGGGCTTTAAATTGTGGATGAATTTTTGAACTCCAATCGCACGAGGCCTACCATGAGAGAACTTACCAACGAGCGTGTATTCGAAAGGTTCTAAGAGCCTTCGAGATTCTTCAGCAGAGAAGATAATAGCCGGGAGCCCGTTTTTGTTCCCTTGAGTTCGTGAAATCGGCGCGGTTCCCTTCACCATCGAGGCAAAAGACTTATTATTTAATAATAAGTCAGATTTTTCCATTCTCACCTTGAGTTGAGCTTGGTTTGAGCAGCAATGGAATGTTCTTCTCTCTTTGTTGCTCAATCTAGCAGTTACACATAAAACACTATGCAAATATTGTATCGAACAGCAATTCACGAAGCAATTTGCACAATAATTCACTCAACTATTCACATAACAGTTTATTCTAGATAATCACAAGAGAAAAGCCAGAGAAAAACGCAGGAGAAAATCGCGAGAGGATTTTTGCGAGAGAACCAAGGAGCACTTACGGCTTCTAATTTAGCTTATTATTTCTTACAAATGTTGTTGTTCATGTTCACTCATATTGCTTCATTCCCATAACAGTTTTTCTTTTTGTAAATTTTAGAAATTTCACGAGAGAACCAAGGAGCACTTCGTTGCACAAAACTAGCAGTTACACATAATAGCACTATGCAAATATAACATCAAACAGCAATTCACGAAGCAATTTGCACGATAGTTCACTCAACAATTCACATAACAGTTTATTCAAGATAAACGCGAGATAAAATGTTAGAGAGAAAATCACGAGAGAATATCGATCAGCAATTCACGAAGCAATTTGCACAATAATTCATTCAACAAATTCAAATAACAGTTAAAAACCTATCGAACGCGAAATCCATCTCGCGAAAACTCTTCCGCGGATTTCTTCTAGTTTTTCTCTATTGCGAATTAACTTAAACAAATGATTATGTGAATTTGCTGAATGATTATTGTGCAAACTGCTTCGTGTATTGTTTTTTATGATACAGGTTCTCTCGGGTTTTTCTATCCAACGTACTATCTTGCGAATATCTCGAACAAATGTACGGGTATGTGAATTGTTGAAGGATTTATTGTGAAAATCGCTTAGTGAATTGAATTTTGTTACAGTTACTCTCGTTTTTGCGAACATCTTGAATTAACTGTTATTTGGGAGAACTATTGTTTAACTGTTTTTGCGAACTTCCTGGAAACAATAACGATAACATTGAATAAATTGTTTGTTGAGAGATACAGCTTGTTATATTTGCAAATTGTTTGTTGAATGTGCTTCGGATAAATTGTTTGTTGAATTAACTGTTACGAGAACACGAATAATAACAATCAGTATAAACTGTTAAGTGATTTCCTGGTATTCTCGTGATAATCCTCTCACCTTTTTCTCCAGATCTTTTGTGGGATAGTTGAGGGACTTTTATTTCGGGAATTGCAATTTTTGATATTATAAGGGTATAGTGTTGAGTAATTGTTAAATTGTGAAACAAAGCAAAAAGAAAACATCATTTAAGCTCAAAACATCATTTAAGCTCAAAACAAGCCCAATAGAAGGTAAGAATGGAAAAATCTAACTTATTATTAAATAATAAGTCTTTTGCCTCGGTGGTGAAGAGCTCCACGCCGATCTTACGAATTCAAGGGAACAAAAATGGTTTCCCAGCCATTACCTTCTCTGCCGAAGAATCTCAAAGGCTCTTGGAACCTTTCGAACATACGCTCGTTGGAATGTTCTCTCACGGCAGGCCTCGGGCGATTGGAGTTCAGAAATTTATCGATAATTTAAAGCTCAAGGGGAGGGTGAAATTTGCGGATTTCGATGCCAAACATGTTGTGCTGCAATGCTCTATACTGGAAGATCAATATCGCCCATGGCAGCGTGGATTATGGCATGTTGAAGGCTTCCCCATGCGTATACTGAAGTGGACAAAGGATTTCACTCCTCTTGAAGAGGCGCCTATAGCTCCGGTATGGTTTACATTGCCTTTTCTGCCACTCCACTTCTTCTCTGAGACCTCTCTTTATGCAATCTCATCGTGTTTGGGTAAGCCCATGTTACGAGATGAAGCCACAAGAACCATGTCAAGACCGAACAAAGCACGCATTTGTGTAGAGCTAAACCTCTTAACTAAACCGCCTGAAAAAATATGGATAGGTAGTGGTGAAGGGGAATAGGCCGAGGGGTTTTGGCAAACGGTGATTCCCGAAAGCCTTCCTCCCTACTGTTCAAAATGTAAGAGGCTAGGGCATGAAAATTCCTCGTGCAAGGTGGGGAAAGAAGAACATAACAACGGGCAGCAGCACGAAGGAGGAGGCGGGAATGTGATGCATTGGGTAAGGAAAGAAGAGGCTTCATTTCAAAAACAAAACCAGCCGAAGGGAGATTTGCACTCAAGCATCCCTCCAGAAAATCCAAATATTATTCAAGAAGAAGGACCCCTGAGAGAGACTAACTCGGGGATAGAAAATGATGTTAGTTTAAGAAAAGGATGGGAGGAGGTAAAATATAAGAGAAAACATAAAAAAACATCTAAAACAAGAATTGTATTGAAAGAAAAACTTGAGGATTATGCATGGATTGATGAAGATCTTCTGGATTTTCCTGAAGATGAATCGGTAATTTTTAGTTGCCCTTCAAGCCATAAGGATGATGTATCCCAAGATGATGCGGAGTTTAAAGTAAAGGATGATATACATATTTATAATGAAGATTGGGGGAATCTTTCAAGAACCCAATCCATGGAGGCCCTAAAGCAAATGGCTATGGTGCTCGGAAAACAGGTAAAATATAAGGAGATTAGGTATGAAATTCCTCACACTCCTAAAACAGCAAGAAATACGAAAAAATATGCTAACATGTCATATGAATCTAAGTGTACAACTCGAGCCCAAGCTAAACAAGTTTTTAATGGATAGATGTCTATATTGGAATGTTAGGGGAATAGCCAATAGCCCCACAATAAATAGATTAAAACTTTTAATTAAAAAACATAAAATCTCATTACTGATTATTGCAGAACCAATGGTCCTGCAAGCTCAACTAAATAAATATAGAGTAATTTTAGGATTTAATAAAGCTCATGCTAATCTAAATAGCAAACTTTGGATTTTATGGCAAAGTAAATTGAATATTAAAATATTAAAAGATACTGAACAAATAGTACATTTCAAATTAGATAAGAGCACAGACCAAATAATCTCAGCAGTTTATGCAAAAAATGATAAACAATCTAGGCTGGCATTATGGGAAGAAATGAAAGATATAGCAAGTAGAAATTTACCTTGGATAATAGGAGGCGACTTTAATATAATTAGAAGCCCTCAAGAAAAGAAGGGTGGTAAATCACCAGACAAGGTAGCCATGAAACAATTTAATGACATAATAGCCATTACCAATCTAATGGAAATAGAGTTTAATGGTTCGAAATATACCTGGTGTAATAATTGGAAAAAAAGAGGAGTCATCTGGGCTCGTCTGGATAGGATTATGTGTAACACAAAGTGGGTCACCTCACAAGGGACTACGGGGCTTATACACCTAAACAGAACTTGCTCTGACCATAGCCCACTACTTATCACGATTCAAAAAAATCAGGGTAATACATCTAATTTTAAATTTCAAAATATGTGGGTAAAGCATGCGAGCTTTGCAAGAATTGTTAGAGAATCTTGGAAAGAGCCAGCAGAAGGTAAACCGATGCAAGTTCTATCAAGCAAACTTCTGAGGCTAAAAGCTTGTTTGAAAACATTGAATAAAGAGGTTTTTGGGAAATTAAATCAGGAGCTAAAAAAACTATAAGAAAAAGTAGCCAAGTTGGAGCAAGATTTTGACTCCACAAATAATAATGAAACTAGAATAGAATTAAGTAAGGCTAAAGGAGAACTGAGATTGAAACTACACATGGAAGAAATTTACTGGAAACAACGAGCAAAAATAAAATGGTTAAAAGATGGGGATCGTAATACCAATTTTTTTTATAGTATGTCTAAAATAAAATCTCAAAAAAATAAAATTAAAGGTCTAATAAACGAAGAAGGAGAATGGGTAGAAAATGAAAAGGAAATAGGAGCTTTTTTTAAAAAATTCTTTGAAAATCAATTATGTAGTCAGTCAAGTAGGACAGATAACTCTCTAATGCAAGTGATTAGGGTGACCATTACGGAAGTTCAAAATCAATCAATGGAATTGGTCCCAGGAGAACCAGAAGTTAAAGAGGCTGTGTTTAGTCTGGATAAAGATAGTGCAACAGGACCTGATGGTTGGAACAATTATTTCTTTCAGGTAAACTGGGATACGATTAAAACCGAGCTAGTTCCTGCAATTGCAAGTTTTTTTGTAGGTGCGGAAATCCCAAAAACATGGGCAAAATCTTTTATAGTATTAATTCCAAAAAAAGAATCACCACAGAAATGTGAGGATTATAGACCAATAAATTTATATAATGCTATTTATAAAATATTGGCAAAAATATTACAAAATAAGCTGAGCTTAATTTTACCTTTAATAATATCTCAGGAACAAATGGGTTTTGTTAAAAATAGATTAATGATAGAAAATATAAAGCTTGCATCTGAAATGATGAAAGAGATAGGAAGTAAGTCTAGAGGAAAAAACTTAGTGGTTAAGTTAGATCTATCGAAAGCCTTTGATAGAGTAGAATGGGATACCCTTTGCTTTGTGTTAAGGAGGTCCGGCTTTTCAGAGCTAACCATAGATTTAATATTTAGATGTATATCAAGCAATTGGGTAAGAGTACTGGTAAATGGAAAGTTAAGTGAGGAACTTAAACCAAATAAAAGTTTAAGGCAAGGGGATCTGCTATCCCCCCTTCTTTTCGATATCTATCTAGAATTGCTAATACGTAACTTGAATAAGAAAATATCCGAAGGTAAAATATTGTCATTCAGACAACCAAGGAATACACCCAGAATAGGTTGTTTAGCTTATGCAGATGACTTTATAATATTTACAAATGCTAGCATTAATTCTTTAATGAATCTTATGCATCTTCTCCAAATTTTTGAAAAAGAGACAGGTCAAATGGTTAATAAAAGCGAATGTCAGTTCATGCTTGCTAAAAATGCAAAATTAAAGTTAGTAGATAAAATAAAAAGGATTACGGGATTTGCAGAAATAAAAGGGGCATTAATGTATTTAGGTTGTCCGATATATGAGGGGAGGTTGAAAGAAGAATATCTAAGTTATTTTCAGGACAAACTAAGAAAGAAAATAGCAGGATGGAAAGAAGAGTTGCTGGGTTTTGGGGGAAGGATAACACTGCTGTCACATGTATTACAAAGCACGCTTACGCACATATTATCAGTGATACACCCCCCTAAGAAATTTATTAAAAAGCTCGAATCGGAAATGACCAACTTCTTATGGGGTAAAAAACAAGGAAAAAATAAACTACATTGGAAGGACTGGAAAAGTATCTGTTATCCGAAAGAGGAAGCAGGATTAGGACTAATGAGCCTCCAGGACTCGGAAGCTGCCTGGGACTGTAAAAGCTGGTGGAGACTTAAAGAAAGTGATAGTCTGTGGGCAAAATATATGCGGGCAAGATATTTAGATAACAAGAATAAGACCACTAAGAAAGTCTCGAACAGTTGGAAGTCAATGGAAAAACAAAAAGAAATAGTGGACTCACACTCTATAAAAAAGAGGAGCGGCTGGAAATTGATGTTAACACCACAAGGAAACTTTTCCCTCAAGTCGGCAAAAGACTTGGTCAGAAAGAAAAAACCGGCTCAAATTTTATTTAAATGGGTATGGCAAGAAAACATACCGCAAAAAATGTGCTCCTTCACATGGAAGGCTTTAATGAATGCTATACCGGTAGATAGAAATATACAAAAGAAAGGTATAAACATCGCTTCTAGATGTGAATGCTGTTTACAAGCGGTTGAAACTACCGATCATTTGCTTTCTAATGGTCCCTTTGCAGCAGAAATATGGAATGAAATGGAAGGTGAAAAAATATATGTAAAATGGATGATGGATTAATAGATAAAGTTAAAAAATGGGAAAAGGAGAAAATGAAAAGTCCCACCAGGAAATGGTTCAACCAAAAACTGCCGCATCTAATTATTTGGTGTATATGGAAATCTCGAAACAAAAGTAAATTTGAAAATATAAGGATGAATTTAACAGAAATTATAAAAGATATTAGAAAGGAGATATGTAATATATCACTAATAAAACCGATAGTTATTCAGGAAATGAAACAAGAAAAGAAGCCTAAGAAAGAATGAGATCTCACATACAAAGTTTTAAATCAGCAAAGGGCGAAATGCATACAGTGGAATGCTCCGCCGGTTGGTAAACTCTCACTGAATACGGATGAGAGTTTTAGCAGGGACACTGGAATAGAAGGAGGAGGCGGGGTAATAAGAGATCATACAGGGACAGTACAGAGAGCTTTCACCAAATCTAGTAGAGCCTCTTCGGTGTTAGAATCTGAAATCAGAGCATTAAAATCAGGGTTAGAGTTATGCAAGCACCTTAACTTTAAAAACATTGAAGTACAGGTAGACTCAAAATTACTAGTTGATACAGTAATCAATAAGAAAATATTATGGAGGAATGAAGAGGAACTAGAAGCAATTCTTGGTCTTATGGATGAACTGAAGGCCTCAATAATACATATATACAGAGAAGCGAATTATCTAGCGGATAATCTATCAAAAATAGGTACCACCAGAGGAGATACAGAATTTAATGAGAAGCTCATGCCAAATAAATTAAATGGAATAGCATGTTTAGATAAAATGGGATTTCCTTATTTTAGAATAAATAAACAAACCATGAAGATATAACAAAGCCTCAACTTTCTGATGGATTGGGCGGGAACAATGAGTTTTTTAAAATATGTATCTTGACTATTGCTAATAAAATATAATAATATCCATTCTGTTTTTTACGCTGTTATATAAACACTATTATATAAAAAGTTGTATAAAGCCTATAATAGTTATAAATAAAAATATAGATGATTACGCAGATAAGTCATGGGACTTCAATATTAAGATAATTAAGCAGCAAAGGATAAAAAGCATAACCTGGAATAGACCTCCAGCAGGAAGCTATCATTTAACACGGATGGCAGTTTTTTAAGTGGGTAGAGTCCAGGGTAGGGTAGGGAAATTTCTGTCTTTGAAGGGAAGATATCCAACAAGGCCAAAATTTAAAGCACTCAGTAAAATTGAGGTAAAGGGCAGGACTGAGGATGTGACACAGTTATTGTCCTTACTTCTAAGGCGGTGGTAAGTCTTAGCAGAAAATTCACTAGTCCTGATGAGGAAAAAGAGCCTGCCTGAAGAATGAGAAAATTCAGTTGGCTGTGAAGACCTTCTGAAAGAATCTCCAACAGGGAAGCAAAGGTAAGTCGGTAAGGTTACAGCTTATATGATATTGGTTGTATTGGTTTTTTTTTGCAGGAAAAGCTGTCAAGCACCATAAGGGGGCTTTAGTATTGAGGACAGCTATTTTTTATTCTTTAAATATTGCCTGTAATTTGTTGGTTTTGATATGCAATGAATTAGAAAATAGCATCTGTAACTCGATATGTAATGAGTTAGAAAATAGCCTGTAACTTGATATGTAAAGGCGACAGGAGTCTATATAGGGCAGCATCAAAGCCAACTGAAGGGACATGGAGTGAAGCTTCAACAGGTTCACAGAGGTAAGAGAACAATAACTGGTATTATGCACAATTTTGTCGTTTTGGGATGGTAATGATGCAGGAGGAGACTGAATATACACCTCCAAGCTTATGGCATTAACGGGGCAGCTGAAGGAGACCTATCAAGTAGGGGAGGCTCGTACCGAGCAGTTCAAAAAGCATAGTTACTCCTATTCAAAGAGCCAAACAAAGTTATGAAAGCAGGAAAAGACCATAAACACAACTTGAATAAAAATAGTCCAGAAAATTGCATCAAAATTAGTATACATACTACATAATGCATACTTAAAGAAGAGAGTCAAAAGCATGATTTCATAGAGTTAGGTTTTTAATACTTTTTTGAGAATGGGTGTAAAAGGGAAAAAGGGTAGTATTAGCTTGTACAAAGGGTATTCCTCCGCCAAAAGAGAGGGCATAATAATAATAAAATAAACCTTTAAAAAAAATACAAATAATAGTTTATTCAAGATAAATAGCGAGAGAGAAAATCCAGAGAAAACCGCAGGAGAATTTTCCAGAGCATATTTTCACGAGAGAGTTCCGTCGCAAAGCGTATTTTCGCGAGAGAGCATATTTTCTATTTATCTATCTATTTGTTTCATGGTTAATCTCTTTATCTATCTACTTGTCAATCTGTCTATCAAATTATCTAAGTATCTTTCTATCTATATATTTGTGTATATGTCTAACTATCTATCTATCTATTTATCTATCTGTCTATGAATCTATCTGTCTTTCTATTAATCTTTTTTTTATCTATCTATCTATATATCTATCTATTTGTATATATATCTATCTATCTATTTGTCTGTCTGTCTGTTAGTCTATTTGTCTATCTGTCTATCTAGGTATCTAGCTATCTGTTAATCTGGCTGTCTAGATTTTTGACTAAATGTATATGTGTATATCTATCTATCTATGTATGTATTTATTTGTCTATCTGTCTATCTATCTATCTATCTATCTATTTAGGTGTCTATCTCACTATATGTATATATATGTATCTGTCTACTATATATGTCTATTTATCATTCTGTCTATTTGAAAATCTATCTATTTTATATTTTTGTCTATTTGTCTTCTATCTATATGTGTATCTGTTTATTTGTCTATCAATCTATCTATCCGTCCATCTTTTTATCTGTCTATCAATCTATCAATCAATTTGTCTATCTATCTATCTATCTTTGTATCTATTTTTGTTTCTACTTGTTTATCACTCAATCTATCAATCTGTCCATCTGTCTACCTATCTATATATCTATTTGTCTATCTGTCATTCTATATATATGGACTCTCTGTCTATCTCTCTATCTTTATATCTATTTTGTAATTTATATTTGTATCGATCTACTTGGCTATCTTTCTATCTAATTATCTGACTATCTTTGTATCTTTCTATTTGTGTATATGTCTATCTATCTATCTATCTATCTATCTATTTGCCTGTTTATCTATCTATTTGTCTATCTATTTATCTGATTATCAATCTATTTGTATTTATGTGTGTCTATCTATCTATTTATCTGCCTATCTATATATCTACCTACCATCTATCTATCTGCTTATCAGTCTATCTTTCTATCATTTTATTAGTCTATCATTCTATCTATCTATCTGTCTATCTGTCTATCCTTCTATCTATCATTCTATAAATAAATATATCTGTTTATCAATCTATCTGTGTATCTAGTTATATGTTCTATCTGTCTATATCTAAATCTATCTATCTATCTGTCTATCTGTTTATTTGTCTATATGTCTATATATATATATATATATATATATATATATATATATATATATATATATATCTATCTATCTATATAGTTCATCTGTCTATCTATATATCTGTCTATTGGTCTATCTATTTACTAGTTTATCTCTTTATCTATCTATTTGTATGTCTGACTATTTGTATATCTGTATGTCTATCATATTATATGTTTGTCTATTTATTTTCTGTCTATTTGTCTATCTATCTTCTATCTGTATGTGTGTCTGTCTATCTATCTATTTCTCTATCCCTCTAACTAACCATCTATCTATCTTTATATCTTCCTATCTATCTATCTATCTATTGATCTATATATCTCTCTATCTATGTATCTATCTATCTATTCATCTATCTATCTATCTATCTATCTGTCAATCTATCTATCTATATGTCAATCTGTCTAGCTATCTATCTATATATCTCTCTATTTATCTATCTGTCTATCTGTCAATCTCTCTATCTATCTATCTATCTATCTATCTGTGTATTTGTCTCTCTATCTGTGTATCTATGTATCTTTTGTCTATCTATCTATTTGTTTAACCATTTACATATATATTTGTCTCTTTATCTATCAATCTATCTATTTGTATATTTGTCTATATGTTTATCTATCTATCTGTCTAAATATCTATCAGTCAATCTATCTATATGTCTATATGGACTTTATGTCTAACTAACTATCTATCTATCTATGTGTCTTTCTGTCCATCTATTTGTCAGTATATCTCTTTATCGAAAAACTTGTCTATGTTTTTATCTATCTATCTATCTATTTGCCTATTTGTCTATTTGTATATTTATCTATTTCTCTAAATTTCTATCACTCTACATCTATCATCTATTTTCCTATCTATCTATCAATCAATGTTTCTATCTATCTATCTATATGTCTAAGTGTTTGTTTGACTGTCAGTCTATGTGACTGTCTGTGTGTGTGTGTGTGTTTATCTGTCTATTTGTCTATGTGTGTCTATATATCTATCTTTCTATCTTTTTCTAAGTCTATTTGTTTGTCCATCTATCTATCAATCAATGTACCTATCTATCTATTTGCCTATTAGTCTATAAGGCTATCTGTATATATATAAATCTATGTATCTTTCTATCTATCTATCAGCATATTTGGCTATTTTTTTATCTGGATATCTATTTGTCTGTCTATCTATTTATCTATCTACCTATCTATCTATATATTTTTTTATATCTATATCTCTTTCTGACTAACTATTTATCTTTAATATCTATCTTTTGTCAACCAATCTATTTAGCTCTATATCTATTTGTCTATCTCTCTATCTATTTCTCTATATATCTATCTATCTATTTATTTGTCTATCTATCTTTTTTTATCTATCTATCTATCTGTCGATCGGTATATCAATCTATCTATGTATCTATCTACCTAATTTTTCTATATGTAAATCTATCTATCTATTTATTTATTTATCTATCTAACTATCTATTTGACTAGCTGTCTATCTTCTAGATCTATCTTTTGTCTATCTATCTATCTATCTAGCTATTTGTATATTTGTTTATCTATCAATCTATCTATTAGTCTATCTATCAATCTGTCTATCTATCAAGTTAATTGTCTATCTATCTGTCTATCTATCTATCTATCTATTTATCTGTCAATCACTATATCTATGTGTCTATCTATCAATGTGACTATCTATATATATATATATATATATTTGTGTATATGTCTATATATATCTATCTATATATATGTCTATATGACTATATATCTTACTAACAATCTTTCTTTCTTTTTATCTATGTATCTTTCTATCAATCAATATATTTATATATCTATCAATTTGTCTATATATCTATATATCTATATATGTATCGATCTGTCTGTCTATCTATCTATATATCAATCTATCTATTTATTTGTCTATCTGTGTATCTTTCTATTTATCTATATATCTATCTGTCTATCATTCTATCTGTCCTTCTATCTATCTGTCTATCTCTATATATATATATATATATATATATATAATATATATATCTGTCTATCTATCCTGATGGCCTATCAATATATTTGTTTATAAATCTATCTATTTTTCTATCTATTAGTCTATTTGTCTATTTATCTTTCTATCTGAGTGTCTTTCTATATCTATATTTATTTATCTGTGTGTGTGTGTGTGTGTGTGTGTGTGTGTGTGTGTATCTATCTATCTTTCTATCTTTTTATATATCTATCTATCATTGTATCTATATGTCTATCTATCTGTCTATCTACCTATGAACTATCTATTAATCAATCTATCTGTCTATCTTTTTTTATGTCTATCTATGTATCTATCTTTCTGTCTATCTATCTATCTCTCTATTTGTCTGTTTGTTTATTTATTTTTTTATCTGTTTGTTTGTCTGTCTATTTGTCTCCAGCCTGTATGTGTGTCTGTATGTCTCTCTATTTGTCTATCTGTCTGTATGTCTATCTATCTAACTATCAATGTATCTATTTTTATCTATTGTATCTATATATCTATTTATCTATTATCAATCAATCTATCTATATATATATCTTTCTATCTATATATTGGTCTATATGTCTATTTGTCTATCTATCTATCTATTAGTCTATTTGTCTATCTGTCTAAATTTTTATCTAAATGATTTCTCTATCTATCTATCTGTATTTCAGTCAATCTATCTATCTATTTATCTATTTATCTTACTATCTTACTATCTTTCTATCTATCTATATGTCTATCTCTCTATCTATCTATCTATCAATATATATATCTATCTATCTATCTATCTATCTTTTTATCTATCTTTCTATCTATCTTTCTATCTATATTTCTATAGGGTCTTTCTGTATAGTTATCTATTTATCTATCAGTATATTTGTTTTTCAGGTTATCTCTTTTACTATCTACTTGTTTATTTGTCTATTTATCTATTTATCTATTTATCTATCTATATATCTATCTATTTGAATATCTATCTATTTATATATCTCACTAAATGTATATCTCTTACATTTATCCTCTATTTTCCATTATATCTATCTATATATCTATTTATCTCTCTATCTATGTGTCCGTGTGTTTTTCTGTCTGTCTATCTGTGTGACAAACTATATGTCTCTCTGTGTCTATCTGTATATGTGTTTATCTGTCTATTTGTCTATGCGTTTGTCTATCTCTCTGTCTTTCTATCTTTTTCTTTGTCTATCTGTTTAACTATCTATCTTTCTTTCTTTCTATTTTTTTATCTATGTAGCTAGCTATCTATCTATCTATTATTTGATGTATATATCTATTTTTTTATCTATCTCTCTATCTATCTACCTATCTATATATCTATGAATCTATCAACCTATCTGTCTATATAACTCTTTGTATATTTATATTTGTGTGTATCTATCTATATGTCTTTCTGCCTATTTTACTATATTGCTATCTGGATATATATCTATCTATCTTTCTATCTGATGATCTATATATCTGCCAATCTGTCTATTTGTAAATATATTTATTTGATTATTTGTCTATATGTTTATATGTTTTTCTGTCTATATTTCTATCTGTCTATCTATCCATCTATGTATCTTTTTTTAAAAGGTGTTTATTTATTAATAACCATCTCTTTTGGCGGAGGAATACCATTTTTTTCAAACTAGAAACTACCCTTTATCCCTCTTACACCCTTATCCAATTCCTAGCTAACTTGAAAATAGAAAATAAATTCTGATCTATTGAAAGTCTTTATATGAGGGCACCTATTGTGCCAGTGTCCCTATGTTACAATCTTGTAACTCCTATTATGTATTTGTTCATCTCCATACGGACGTGTATTTTGCATTTGCCCCACATTGCATATTTGATGCTCCTTTTATTTGCTAACTTCTAGTTTTAGGAAATTAGATGTCCCTCACATGCTCCTCCTTGTTTAGCTTTAGATTTTTCTCTATTACCTGCAGCCAAAAACACATTCCAACATAGGATTTTCCTCATATTTATACTTGTAATTTGCTGCTGATTTCCAATGTCTATTTGCTCTTCTTTATTTATTTCAGCCTTTTATAATTCAATTCCTCTTGAGGACATTGAGGCGATGATTGGATCTTTGAGGATCTTCAATCCATGTTGAGCTTTTTCTGGAATTTCCAGCTTTAAAATGCAGCAGATCCTATTCTATACACCCACCTCCTAATGCTTTAACATCCATATTAAATAACACATGACCTTGATATTGACTCCATTCTCCAATAACATAAACCTTACATAAACTGAAACATAAAAGAACAAGAAAACCACAATCCTATACATGTACTCAAACAACAAATATAGCCACCCAATGCCTCCATTCTGAATTTTCTGCAACTTTAAGTGGAGTCCTGCGCTGCTAAGAAAACAAACACATATACATCCCATGTTTCCCAAGAATTGCCCTACTTTAGAACCTTTCTTCTTGCTTCTATTTAGATTGCTAAATCTAATTTCTATTTTAAAATGTAATTCAATTTCTTCCCTTCCTAACTCTTACTTAAGGAAAAGCTATCTTATCTAAACTCACTGAGCCTTTTAATTTCTCCGGCATAATATCTACATCATATTCTATCTCTCCTTTTTCCGAGCCTATCATAGCAAGATTGTCTGCCGGCATGTTTTCCTCCCTATATATGTGCAGAATGCATTCAGTTCTTTTATAAGTTCCAATATTATTTCGATTTCTTCTTCATATTTCCAAAGAGAAAATTCTTTTTGTTACTAAATTAACTAATAGCATTGAGTCTACCTGTATTTGAATATTTATATATTCTAATTTTTTACATACATTTAAACCTATTTTTAATGCCCTAATTTCAGACTGTAGGGCCGATTCTACTACACTAATCGAGGTAAATGCTTTTATGACTATTCCATTAGTATCTCTTATTATTCCACCTCCCCCCGCTATTCATGTATCCCTATTAAAACTCTCATCTGTGTTTAATGAGAGTTTTCCTTCAAGGGGTCTATTTCAGCTAATGCTTTTTGCCCACTATTGTTTGATTATTTTTATATTAAGATCTCATTCCCTCTCCACTTTCTTGTCTGTGGCTAAATTATGTAATATAATAGCCTTGATATTTGATATGTTACTTGCTTCCTACCTTATTTCTTGTACTATATCATTTGAATCCATTTTCTTTCCTTCAAATCTACTCCTATTATGAGGTTTCCAAATGCACCATATTATTAAATGTGGTAAATTCTAATTAAGCCAATTTCTAGTAGGGTTACTAGAGGTTTTATTTTCCCATTTTTTAATTCTTTCTATTAAACCATCCTCTCTATTACTGATTTGTTTAGTTTCTTCAAGTTTATTCCATATTTCTATTGCAATTTTACCTCCCGAGAATAGATGATCCATTGATTCTTCTTCTGCAAAGCAGCATTCACATATGGACACTAATTTAATACCCTTTTTTTTCACATTGATATCCATAGGTAATGCATTAGCTATTACTTTCCATGTTAGCGAACACATTTTCTGTGGGATACCTACCTTCCAGACCCATTTAGATATTGGCTGAACTGATTTTTTTTCCTAATCAATTCCTTAACAGATTTTAATGTAAAATTACCTTGTGGTGTGAGGGTCCATTTCCAATCACTCTTTTTTAATGTTGAGTGTGATTCTACTATTTCCTTTTGTTTTTCCAGAGCTATCCAATTATTCGAAACCTGCTTAAGCCAATGTTTGCTTTGTTCTAAATATTTTGACCTCATGTATTTTGCCCAAAGACCATCATTTTCAATCAGCCTCCACCATCCTTTACAGTCCCAGGCGGTGGCCATATCCTATAAAGTAATTATTCCTAGACCTGCTCCTACTTTCGGATAATAGATGTCTCTCCAATTTTTCCAGTGAATTTTTCACTTCCCATCTTTTTTCCCCCATAAAAAATTTGCCATTTATGTTTCTAATTAATTTATGAATTTTTTCGGAGGGTGTATCACAGATAAAATATGTACCAGTGTACTTTGTAACAAATGCGAGATTAATGTGATTCTTCCCTTGAAACCTAGTAAATCTTCTTTCCAGCCCGCTATTTTCTTCCTCATTTTATCTTGAAGCGGTATTAAATATTTCTCTCTAAATCTTCCTTCATAGATTGGGCAGCCTAAGTAAGTTAAAGCTCCCTTATTTTGTGAGAAGCCAGTTATGTTTTTAATTTTATTTATTACCTTTTCTGTAGCCTTTTTTGACAGCATAAACTGACATTTATTTTTATTTACAACCTGTCATGTTTCTAATTCAAATAATTGTAATAACTCCATTAGATTCGTAATAGATCTTTTACTTGCATTTGTAAAAATTATGAGATCGCCAGCATAAGCCAGATAGCCTATTCGTGGAGTATTTTTTGGTTGTCTAAAAGGTATTATTTTCCCTTCTGACATTCTTTTATTAAAATTGAGAATAAGCAGTTCTAAGTATATATCAAATAGTAAGGGGGATAGCAGGTATCCCTGTCTTAGACTTCTTTTTGGTTTAAATTCCTCCCTTATATTTCCATTTGTAATGAATCTAACCCAAACACTTGAAATACATCTATATATTAAATCAATGTATAATTTAGAAAAACCATACTTTCTCAAAACATAACAGAGAGTGTCCCATTCCACCCTATCAAATGCTTTAGACAAATCCAACTTGATTACTAGGTTATTACCTCTTGTTTTAGTTGAAATATCTTTCATCATTTCTGATGCTAACCTTATATTTTCAATCATTAGTCTGTTTTTAATAAATCATGTTTGCTCTCGTGATATTATTAATGGAAAAATATTACTTAATCTATTTTGAATTATTTTAGCCAAGATCTTATAAATCGCATTACATAAGCTTATTGGTCTGAAGTCTTCATATATATGTGGAGCTTATTTTTGGGAATTAAAACTATAAACGAGTTTGCCCAAGCTTTAGGAATATCTGCTCCAGCAAAAAAACTAGCAATTGCTATGACTAGATCATTCTTAATAATGGGCCAATTGAGCTGAAAAAAGTAATTATTCCAGCCATCTTATCCCGCTGCACTATCTTTATCAAGATTAAAGACTACTATTTTTACCTCTTCTTTTCTGGGATCTTTTCCATCATTTGATTCTGTTCTTTTGTAATGGAAATCCCTACCTCTTGTATTAAAAGGTTCCCTTCATGAGGCATCTGACAACACAAGTGGGATTTAATGAAGTCCTCAAAAAGGGTTCCGAGTTGCTTATCTTCTTCTATCCATGTTCCTTCTTTATTTTTTAAACCTTTAATTTTATTTTTCTGTGTTTTTATTTTACACTTATTATGAAAAAATTTAGTGTTTCTATCACCATATTTTAACCATTTAATTTTTGCTCGTTGTTTCCAGTATATCTCCTCCATGTGTAATTTTAAACTCAATTCAGCTTTAGTCTTATTTAATATTTGTCTGATTGCTTCTTCATTTTTATTATCGTATTCTTTTTCTAGCTTTTCCACTTGTTCTTCTGCTTGTTTTATTTTCTGATTTATATTTCCAAAAACTTCCTTATTCCAAGATTTTAAAGGTTTTTTTAGTCTATGTAACTTAGTCATTAGGACATGCATCGGTTTTCCCTGTGCTGGTTCTGACCATGATTCTCTTACTAGTTTTTCAAATTCTATAAGTTTTCCCCACATATTTTGAAATTTAAAAGTACATGTACCTCTTTTATTATTATGAATTGTTATGAGGAGTGGAGAGTGGTCTGAACAGGTTCTGTTTAAGTGTCTAAGTCCTGTAGTCCCATGTGAGGCTACCCACTTAGCATTGCACATTACCCTGTCTAGCCTGGCCCAAATTGCTCCTCTTTTTCACCAATTATTACACCAAGTGTAATTTGAACCTATGAAGTCAATTTCCATCAAGTTGGAATTAAAGATTGTCTCATTAAATTGAGACATTGCTATTGTGTTCGCGGTTTTTCCTCCCTTCTTTTCCAAGGCACTTCTAATCACATTAAAATCTCCTCCTATAATCCAGGGATAGTTTTTCACCGCTATTTCCTGCATTTTCTCCCATAAGACTAATCTAGATTTTTTATCATTTTTGGCATAAACTACCAATATTATGTCTTCTGATTTATTATTCATTTAAAAATGCACCATCTGTTATGTGTCTTTTAAAATTTCAATATCTAAATAATTATGCCACATTATCCAGAGTTTACTATTTAGGTTAGCAAATGAATTATTAAACCCTAATATTCGACTATATTTAACTATTTGTTCTTGCTGAGTCATAGGCTCTGCAATAACAACCAATGAAATCTTATGTGTTTTAATCAATCTTTTTAATCTATTTATCGAAGGGTTATTTGTCACCCCTCTAATGTTCTAAAATATGTAACTATCCATTAAAACCTAATTTAGATTGTGATCTTGTTGTACATTTTGACTCGTATGTTTTATCTAAATATTTCCTCATATTCCTAGCACTCTTGGGTGCAATTGATTGAAGTATTTCATTATATTTTTCTTGCTTACCGAGTTGCATGACCATTCTTTTTATGGCTTCCATAGATTGATCCCTAGTAAGTTTTTTACAATTCTCCTCATACATTGCTAGATCATCTTTCGCTTCTTCTAAATTACTTTCTTCCTTTTCTTCTAATATTCCAAATGGTAGGCAACTAAATACCTCTGATTCTTCTTCCGGGAAGTCAAGGAGGTCTTCATCTATCCAACTATAATCTTTTATTTTTTCCTTTAACACCCTTCTAAGTTTGTTTTTTCTACATCTTTTCCTACTAGCTTTCACCTCCTCCCATACCTCTTCTTTATTTTCCTCATTTCTTATCTTTAAGCTTGCTTCTATATTACTTTTATCTTCTTCCATATCTACAAAATAACTCCCATTCTTTCTCCTACTCTCCTCTTCTTCCTCCTCTAAAGCTTGTATTTTTCCATGTTTCGGGCCCCCTTCCTCTCTCCTTATCCATTTCTCAACCCTTCTTCTTCTACCTTCCTGCCATTGCATCTCTCATGTATGTTATGTTCCCATTTTGCACACATCCATATCTTGCCCAAGTCTTTTACAGGTTAGGCAATAAGAGGGCAAGTTTTTGGGTATGGCAGTTTGCCAAAACCCCTCATTCTGCCCATCTTCGCCTTCCCCTATCCATATTCTGCTCAGTGTTTGTGTGAGGAGGTTGCACTCCACACAGACACGAGCCTTACTTGGATGTATCATTGACACAATGGCATCATCTCGAATCAGTGGCTTGCCCAAACAAGAAGATATAGCATAGAGAGAATGGGTGTTAAACAAATATATAGGGAGGTTCGGCAAAGAGAACCATACCAGGGCAAGGGGCACCTCCAACGTTGGACTGAAGTCCTTCATCCATTTTAGCACTCGCCTGGGATAACCATTAACTTTCCAAACTCCTCTATGCCATAAATGATAGTAGTCTTCATTCGAAAAACACTGCAAAAAAACATGCTTTGCGTCATAATCTGCCAGTTTAACCTTACCCGTGAGCTTTAGAGAGGAGATAAATTGAAGAATGTCACTCGGGCGAGGACTACCATGGGAAAACTTCCCGACGAGCATGTGTTCATAAGGTGACTGTAACTTCTTCATCTCTTCAGTTGAAAATATGATAACGGGACTCCCGTTTTTTTCTCCGAATGAGCGTGAAGGAGGTGTGGGCTCCTTTGTTATCAAGGTAAAAGACATATTTTTAAAAAATAAGTCATTTGCTCTATTTTCAGCTTGAGAGGAACTTGATTTGAAAAAAAGTGGGGATTTTCTCTCACTAGAAAGTGGGATTTTCTCTCTCTAGAAGTTGAGAGTATTTTTTGAAAAAAGCACTATCCATCTATGTATTCATTTATCTATCTATCTATCTATATGGTATATGAATCAATCTGTCTATCTTTTTTCTGTCTATATGTTTATTAGTTTATCACTTTATCGATCTACATGTCTATATATCTATATATCTATTGAATTATCTTTCTATCTATTTATGTATATATCTATATGTCTATCTATCTGTCTATCTGTCTATCTATGTATGTATTTATCTGTCTGTCTAGCTATCTATTTATCTCTCTATCTGTCTAACTTTTTTTCATTCAATCAATCTATATGCTATATCTATCTATCTCTCTATCTATAAATCTATTTATCAGTTTATCTCTTTTTCTATCTTCTTGTTTATCTATATATATTTTAAAGTGACAATCTTTCTATTTTCCTATATATGTATATCTTTATCTATCTTTCTATCTAACTATTTATCTATCTATTTATCTATATATGTATCTATATATCTGTCTACGTATCTATCTGTTTATCTAACTATATGTAAACTTGTCTATCGGTCTATCTATCTATATGTCTATCTATCTATTTATTTATCTATCTTTCTATCTATATTATTTATCTGTCTATCTGTCTATCTATTTATCAAATTATCTTTTATCTTTCTACTTGTCTATCTGTCTATCTATCTATCTGACTATCTCTCTATCTATCTAATTGTGTATATGTCTATCTATCTATCTCTCTAAATGTCTATCTATCTATTTGAATATATTTTGTATTGTCTATTTCTGTATATGTCTATCTATCACTCTTTAAATGTCTATCTGTCTATGTCAATCTACCATATGCATATATATATATATATATCTAACTATTTGTAAATCTATCTTTCTGTTTGTCTATTTGTCTATTTTACTTTCTGTCTATTTGTGTGTCTGTCTGTCTACTGTTATTAGTCTGTATGTGTATCTGTCTATCTCTCTGTTTGTCTACCTGTCTACATTTCTATGTATCTATCTATCTATCCATTTATCTATATAGCTATCTATAGATTTATCTATCTATTAGATCTATCTGTCTGTCTATCTATCTTTCTATCTATTTATCAATATTTCTTCCTATCTGTCAAGCTGTCTATCTGTCTATCTGTCTATCTGATTATCTATCTATCTATATGTCTATCTGTCTATATGTTTATCTCCTATATGTCTATATGTCTATCTGTCTATCTACATTCTTCTATTTGTCTATTGGTCTATCTTGCTATCTTTCAATCTCTATATCCTCCTATCAGTCTATCTGTCCATCTTTCTATTTGTCTGTCTATCTTTCTATCTGTTTTTTGTCTATTTGTCTATCTATCTATATGGTATATCTATTTATTACTCTATTTGTATATCTATTTATCGGTTTATCTCTTTATATATCTACTTTTCTAGTTGTCTATCTGTATATATGTCTATCTGCCTATCTATCAATATATCTATCTGCCTATATGTCCATATAACTATCTTTCTGTCTATCTATGTATATGTCTGTCTGTCTATCTATTTAAATATCTACCTATCTATTTATCTGTCTATTAATATATATATATATATATATATATATATATCTATTTATATATCTTTCAATCTATCTATTTGTCTATCAGCGTATATATCTATTAGTCTATCTATCTATCTATTAATCTATCTATATGTCTATCAGTTTATATGTCTTTATGTCTTTCTATTAATCTTTTAATCTATTTATCAGTCTTTCTGACAATATGAATATCTCTTTATTTTTGTCTCTTTTTTGTCTATATGTCTATCTATCTATCTTCTGTCTATGTATCTATCTGTCTATATGTCTACCTATCTATCTGTCTATCTTTCTATCAGTCTATTTATCTAATTGTTAAACTATATTTATATCAATCTTCTATTTGTCTGTCTATCTACGTGTCTATTTGTATATCTGTATGTCTATCTATCTATCTATCTATCTATTTGTCAATATATCTATCTATCTATCTGTCTATCTATCTATCATTAAATCTATCTGTCTATCTGACTTTTTGTCTATCTATCTATCTTTCTCTCTATCTATCTATTTATTTAACTAATGCCTATCTCTCTATCTCTCTATCTCTATTTCACTATCTATTTATTGGTTTATCTTTTTATCTATCTACTTGTCTCTCTATCTATCTAATTATCTAACTATCTTTCTATCAATTAATTTGTATATATGTATATCTATCTATCTATCTGTCTATCTGTCAATTTTTCTATTTTTCTATTTGTCAATTTATTTATCTATCTGTCTATTTGTTTATCTATTTAATCATCTATCTTTCTATCTATCTGTCTATCTGTCTATCTATCTATATATCTATATGTCTACCTATCTCTCTCTCTATTTTTATGTCTCTCTATCAATCAATATATCAGTTTATCTGTATATCTGTCTATCTATATATTTGTCTATCTATCTTTGGTCTAACTGTCCATCTGTCTATTTGTCTATCTATTGATCTACCTTTTTATATATTTATCTATCTATCTATCTATTTATATGTTTATATGACTATCTGTCTATCTATCTATCTGTCTATCTATCTATCTCTTTATATATCTATCTTTCTATCTGTCTATATGTCTATCTATCATCTGTATATCTATCTATATGTATATATTTCAATCAATCAATCTATCTATATGTTAATATGTCTATCTATCTATTTATTTATTTATTTATCTATCTGTCTATCTAACTATCTGTCTATCATTCTATTTATCTATATGTCTATTTGGCTATCTATCTGTAAATCATACTATCTGTATATCATTCTATTTGTCTATCAATCTGTCTATCTTACTACTAATGATCTATTCATCAGTCTATCTTTTTATATGTCTATATGTCTATATGTCTATTTGTATTTCTGTCTATCTGTCTATATGTCTATCTGTAAATCTAGTTATCTACCTAAATCCCTATCTGTTTATTAGTCTATCTATTTATCTATCTTTTTGGCAATTTGTCTTTTTATCTATCAGTCTATGTCTATATGACTTTCTATAAATTTATCTATTTGTCTCTATGTCTATCTGTTTATCCGTCTATCTCTTTATGTGTCTATCTATCTATATGTGTATCAATCTATCTACCTATATGTCTATTTCTCTATTTTTCTATTTATCTATATGTCTATCTGTGAATCTTGCTATCTACCTATATGCCTATCTATTTATTTAGTGTATCTATTTATCTGTCTTTTTGGGAATCTATCTTTTTATCTATCAGTCTATGTCTATATGACTTTCTATCAATAAATATATCTGTCTCTTTGTCTATTTGTCTATCTATCTGTATATCTATCTATCTATATATCAGTCTATATTTCTATCTATCTATATGTATATCTATCTATCTGTATATATATTTATCTATCTATATGTCTATAAATCTATATGTCTATCTGTCTATATGGTCTATCCATATATATATGTCTATCTATATATCTATCTATCAATATATCTGTCTATCTATCTATTGGTCTATTTGTTTATCTCTTCATCTATCTTTTATATATTTATCTATCTATCTATCTGGCTGGCTGTTGATATGTCTATGTGTCTATCTATCTATCTATCTTACTATCTATCTATCTGTCTATATGTCTATCTGTCTTTCTGTCTATGTGTCTATCTATCTATCTATCTATCTCTCTGTATATATATATATATGTCTTTCTATCTATATATCTATCTGTCTATCTATCTATCTATCTATTAGTATATCTATCTGTCTATCTTTCTATTTGTCTATATGTCTAACTTTCTATTTGTCTATCTATCTATATGCTTATCTGTCAATATTTCTATATTTCTATCTTTCTATCTATTTATCTATCTATATGACTATCTGTCTATCTATATATCTATCTATATGGTCTATCTATATATATGTCTATTTGTCTGCCTGTCTGGCTATCTATTTGTCTATCCATCCATCCGTCTATCTGTCTATTTGAATATCAGTATATCTGTATATCTATCTTCTATCGATCTGACTATCTATCTTTCTATCTGTCTATCTGAGTTTCTATTTTATTGTCTTATGTATATCTATCTATCTATCTATCAATTTATATGTGAAATATATTTCTTCCCATTTATCTATTTTTTTATCTTTCAATTTAACTAACTATCTATCTATATAGTTATGTAATTGTCTAACTTCCTATATGTCTATTTTTCTATCTTTCTATTTAACTAACTATCTATCTGTCTATATGTCTATCTATATTTCTGTCTATATGTATGTCTATATATCTATCTATCTATCTATCTATATATATGTCTTTCTATCTATATATCTATCTGTTTATCTGTCTATCTATCTATCTATCTATTAGTATATCTATCTGTCTATCTTTCTATCTTTCTATATGTCTAACTCTCTATTTGTCTATCTATATATATGCTTATCTATCTATAATTCTATATTTTTATCTTTCTATCTATTTATCTATCTATATGACTATCTGTCTATCTATCTATCTATATGGTCTATATATATATATATGTCTATATGTCTATTTATCTATCTGTCTGTCTGTCTGGCTATCTATTTGTCTATCTATCCATCCATCTATCTGTCTATTTGAATATCAGTATATCTTTATATCTATCTTCTATCGATCTGACTATTTTTCTCTCTATCTATCTATCTGAGTTTCTATTTTATTGTCTACTGTATATCTATCTATCTATCTATCGATTTATATGTGTAATTGTCTTTCTTCCCATCTATCTATTTTTCTATCTTTCAATTTAACTATCTATCTATCTATATAGTTATGTAATTGTCTAACATCCTATTTGTCTATTTTTCTATCTTTCTATCTAACTATCTATCTATCTGTCTATATGTCTTTCTATTATCTGTCTAATTGTCTATTTATTTATCTATCTATATGTTTTTCTATCTATATATTTATTTGTCTATCTATCTATCCATCTATATAATTATATATCTATGTGTCTATTTATCTATCTGACTATCTGTATATCTGTTTATCTATCTATCTATTTATTTAACTACTTTTCTATCTATCTATCTATTTACTTTTTTATATGTCTATATGTCTAACTATTAATCTATCAATTTATCAATCTGTCTATCTATCAATCTTTATTTCTATCTATCTGTCTATCTGACTACATGTTTATCTATTTCTCTATCTATCTATCTCTATATCTATTTATCTATCAATCTGTCCATCTATCTATATGTTTATATGGATATCAACTAATCTATCTGTCTATCTTGAGATCTACCTATCTGTCTATCTGTCTATCAGTTTATCTATCTATATATCTATGCCTATCTATCTATTAGTCTATATGTATATATGCCTTTCTGTCGAACTATAAATCATTATATCTGTGTAAATTTCGATCTATCTATCTATTTATCTATCTACTGACAAGCTGTCTATCTATTTATTTTTGTCTATCTGTCTTCTATCTATATATCTATCTATGTATAAGTCTATCATCTATCTATTTATCTATCTATTTATATATCTATCTGCCTAACAATTATTCAATCAATCAATCGATTTATCTATCTATCTATATGTCTATTTTTCTATTAGTCTATATGTCTATCTGTCTATCTGTATATCTGTCTATTTGTCTATATATCTATATGTCTATCTATCTATATATCTATCTATATGTCTATCTATCTATTTGTCTATCTATCTATGTATTTATCTATCTGTCTATCTATATATCTTTCTATATGCCTATCTTTCTATCTGTCTATCTGTATATCTGTCTATCTATCTGTCTATCTATCTATCTATATGATCTATATGTTTATCTCTCTATCTGTATATCTTTTTATCAATTTATCTTTTTATCTATCTACTTATCTATCTATATATCTGACTATCTTTCTATCTGTCAATTTGTGTATATGTCTGTGTCTATCTATCTATCTATCTATTTGTCTATATGTCTATCTATTTATCTATTAATCTATCTATCTGTCTATCTATCTATCTATCTATCTATCTTTGTGTCTATTTTTCTATCTAACTATCACTTTATCTGACTATCTTTAAATCTATCGATTTGTTTATATGTATATCTATCTTTTTCTAAATGTCTATCTATCTATGTCTATCCTCTGTCTTCCTATCTATCTATCTATATATCTTTCTATATATCTATCCATCTATCTAGATATATATATGTATCTATCTGTCAATCTGTCTGTCAATTTGTATATTTGTATGTCTATCTTTCTGTTTGTTTGTCTATCTATCTTTCTGTTTGTTTGTTTATCTGTCTTTCTATCTATCTTTTGTTTGTGTGTCTGCATGTATATCTGTTTGTTTATCTATCTGTCAGCCTATATATATATATATCTTTCTATCTATATATCTCTCTATCTATCTTTTTGTCTTTCTTTCTATATGCTTATCTATCTATCTGTCTATTTGTCTATCTTTCTACCTGCCTATCTGTCTATCTATATATCTATCTATATGTCTATATGTCTATCTGTCTATCTGTCTATCTATCTATCTGTCTATCTATCTATCTGCATATCTATATATCAGTCTATATGTCGATCATTGTATTTGTCTATCTGTATATCTGTCTATTTGTCTATCTATTTATCTATCTAATTGTCTTTCTATCTATCTATTATTATGATCTATCTATCTATCTATTTATCAGTTTATCTATTTATCTATTTACATAAATATCTGTCTATCTATCTATCTATCTTACTACAAAAAAAATCCAAAATAGCTAGTGAAAATTCCCAACTATGGTTTTTCCGTCGCTAATGTGGATATAACGATGGATTAATGAAAAAACCTTTCACAATCTAAAGTGTTTATCACAAAAATTAATGAGTAAATATATTCGTTAGCAAAATTAGTTAGAAAAATTCCCTTACTAAATTAGCGAGAAAAAATTTCCTAACTAAAATAGCGAGGAAAAATTTCCAATCTATCCAAAATTATTTTCACATTTTTTATTTTTACATAAAATTTAATTATAGATTTATAAATTTTTATATAAAATTTAATAAAAACATAAACTATAAATGATAATTTATAATTAACAATAATTAAAATAAGTTAATAAATTATTCTGATACAAGATTTTACATAGTTTAAATAAAAACATAACAAAAATTTATTACATCTTATTTATCAATATATCTAACTACAGTGCATAAAGTATAATTAATCCATGAAATTAATCTTGCTTCCACTCCACCAGCCCCTCCGGTCACCAACTTTCTACTACAACAAAGCTGTCCTAGTCGTAGTGCATCATGTCTAGTAAAAAATCCCTTCTCTTCTAAAAGCTTCATATGGGGAACATTTCGGTACCATGTCTGTACGAAATTTAAACCTGTCAATCAAATCATAATAAATAAATAAATAAAGTTATGTTTAGATAAATATATTATACTATAGTATATATGTACATATATACTATAATGTAGTAAAGCTTAGAAAAGCTCAGGTAAAATGATGCTTTGAGGTATTGTAGATAAAATGATGCTCAGGTAAAAGGATTGAATATATACCATTATAAATTTTATATTATATTTTCCATTATAATTTTTATAACTTTTACACAAAACAAGATGGATATCTAAATTGAGAAATATATAGTTGGAAGATGAGAAATATAAACTAACCTCAGAGCTTATGCTCTTCGCGATGATGACAGATGAAGATGATGGACAATATTGGTAGACGATGATTGAGGATGCCAATGACGAAAATGGTGATGAACGATGATGGTGGTGAATGACGATGGATGGTGAATTTTCCCTACACCATTACTATTATCGAATGTATGCTTTCGACGGGGGGGTGCAAACATTGGATTTTCATTTTTTAATGTATTTCACCCAATATAGGAACAGTGTGCACTTGTGAAAGTATTGAATTTATACCATTATTAATTTTATATCATATTTTCTATTATGTTTCGAATCTATTTCAAAATTTTATATCAAAGTTTATATATTTACCTATTTATGTATTTTTGCATTTAGGTATATGTGTATTTATATATTTTTGTATTTATATATTTATATATTTTGAAATTTATATGTTTATATATATATATATATACACACATATATTAAATATGTATATATATTAAATATGTATATATATTAAATATGTACATATATTCACATATTTACATATTTACTTATTTACATATTTACATATTTACATTTTACATATTTACATATTTACATTTTTATATATTTAAATATTTACATATTTAAATTTTACTTATTTACATATTTACATATTTACATATATACATATAGACATATTTACAAATTTACATATTTAAATATTCACATATTTATGTATTTACATATTTAGATATTTAAATATTTACTTATTTACATATTTAAATATTTATATATAAATCTTAAATATCAATTTATTTTCATTTATAAAATATAAAAAAATTGAAATTTTTTTATAATTCAAAATTTTAAAATTTTTTAGAAATTATTTTTATAAAAGATTTCTATAAGCATAATATAGTTTGTTTACTTTAGATAATATAAAAATTTACATGTTTATTCATTAATTCAGATATTTTCATAAATTTTTTTTATTTAATCATACAATTATTTATTTTAGCTTTTTATTAGTAGTAATTTTTATGTGAGTTCATATATTAATTAAAATATCTTTAAAAATATTATAATAATATAATTAATTATTTACTATTTTTAATACAAATATTTAAATATCATAATTAAATATTTCAGAAAAATATTTTGTATAAAATTTTAAATATTTCATAATCATAAAAATATTTATTTTAGTCTTTATTAATATAAATTTTTATTCATATTTATATATTTTTGAAATTATTTATTTATAATAACCTATTTTTATAATTATACGAGTATAATGTGTCTTTCAAGGATCACTCATATAAAGACTATGGCATACGTACCATTAATATACAAAATTAAATAAAATATTAAAACAAATAATATAAAAAATTATATCATTAAAGATTAGTGATGAAAATTATTTCCAGCCCAAATAGCTAGGGAAAAATCCCTAGCTTAATGAATATATTTTGTGAAAAACAATGTTTAAGGAATAATCGCTTGCAATAAAATATAAAATATTAAAAATAATTTCATATAATTATTTAGAGACGGATTTTGTCTCGATCTAATTAGCTAGGGTTATTCTATCGTTAAATTCCCTACTTTTCTTTGCGTGGAATTTTCAAAAATATTAGCGACATAATATTACCAATCTAACATTTTTGTCTCTAATCCATCGCTTAATAAGTCACAAAATTACCCACTTTTCTTTGCATGGAAATCTATGAAAATATTAGTGACAAAATATTTTCAATCAAATATTTCCTTCACTAATCCATGGAAAATTTTTAATTTAATGTAAAATCAAAAATCTCTTGTTATTCTATAGATAATTCGTTGCTAATTAGCTAAGGATTTTACCCCTAACTAAATATCCCTAGCTAAATTGACATTTTTTTGTAGTGTCTACCTACTTGTTTATTTGTTTATTAATCTATCTATCTATCATTATGTCTGTCTATCTATGAGTCTATCTGTCTATCTATGAGTCTGTCTATCTATCTGTATGTTTGTGTGCATGTCTTTGTGTCTGTGTTTCTATCTATTTGTTTGTATGTATGTATGTCTGTCTATTTGTGTGTCTATTTATTTACCTATCTGTCTGTCTGTGTGTTTGTATGTATGTATGTATATTTGTCTCTTTGTTTGTGTACCTATGTGTCTATCTATCTTTCTGTCTATTTGCATGTCTATTTTTCTATAAATTAATCTATATATCTATATATCTAGATATTTATCTATCTATCTATATAGCTATCTATCTATCTATCTATCTATCGATATATCTATCTATCTATCTAACTTATCTAACTATTTATCTATCTAATAATCTACAAATCTGGATTTCTATCTATCTATCTATATATCTGTCTATGTGTCTATTTTTCTATGTGGGTATCTAGATATTTATTTATCTATCTATTTTTTATTTTTATTTTTTTTTTAAGTGTTATTTATTAGTTATAACCCTCTCTTTTGGCGGAGGAATACCATTTTTACAAACTAACATCTACCCTTATCCCTATTACACCCTATATTTAAGAAGATCTATTTAGATCAAACTATGTGTATAAATTTAAATGGAAATGTTTTTGAGGTATCTCCCTTTAAGTTTTGAGACGTTAATTCTTTCTAATGAAACCATGGCTGAATCTTTATTCGTATAGTAAATATAAGTGCAGTCTTTTTCAAGAATCCATGTCTCTTCCACGTCTTGTAAGGTGAGACCTTTGATTTGGAATTCTTCTTGTGATGTTACTCTTTGAAAGGTGCTGGAATGCTATCACTTTTTTTGAGTATCCCGCCTTAAAAATCAGCATTGCATCTTTTAAATTCTGCTTTGCAATAAATATTCCGCCAGATGTGCTTGATAATCAGCAGCTCTTAACTTTTCTGCTTAACCTACAAACATTCCAGCCAGAAAAAACTAAAAATTTCAGCAGCAGACTCCCTCCTTAAGCTGTAAGAATTCCCTGCTTGGCTGCCTCCTTCTTTGCTTTTTAGGCTTTGAACTTCCTTTACTCCACTGTAGCTTCTTTACATGAATTACATACTTAGCACATCTCTACTAAAAATTTATAGACTTCCAGCTTTTCTAAAATAACACAGACCTCATAAAAACAGCATCTACTTAAATCAAATAACACAGACTTCCAGATAAAAAAACAGACTCCATACACCTATAATAAGAAAAGAAAACTAAAAGACAGCAGGTACTACGTCCAGCTTTATGTCATTTTACTCTACTTGGTTACCTGCAAGAAAGAGCTACATGCATATATATAATCTAGTCTATTATTAAATACCCTGTCTTGCTCCTTCGAATTAGCCCTGCAATGTTACTGAACTTTTTTTTTTTTTATTAAAGCTGTAAACAGAAGCTGTACTGTAATTTTGAGCCCCCTGCAGTGTTATTGTTTTTTAATAATTAACCTGCAGTACATGAAAGTATATTTCTGTTTTAATGAGCAAAAAATATCCCTAAACCTGCAGAAAGTTCATATCTGTTTTTAAAACAGAAACGTTGCTTACTAAAGCTTGCCATATTACTATATTTTTGAGCCCCCTAAACCTGCAATCTTACCAAGCTGTACTACAATGTATCCCAACCATCATAACAACATCCCTCAGGACCAGGATGAGGCTATGAAGATATGAATTTTAATCTGTTTCAGCATCATACATAGAATACCAGAATAAACACAAGAAAATCCTTGTAACTAAAAATTATTATTATTTTTAATTTTTCTAATATAAGGAAAATCCATGCTATCTAATTTTATAATACCAAAATACTTTTTTGGTAAATTATTTTCTTTATACTCGTGATCTCCTCTCTTCCTACCATCTTTAGATAATGCATCAGCCAAAGCGTTAGCTTCTCTGAAGATGTGTTTTATAGTAAAATCTAATGAGTTTATGTCATGCAGAATTTCTTCTATCTCATTTTCGTATTTCCACATAATTGACTGTGTTTTAATTAGATTTACAACTATTTTTGAATCAATTTGAATATCTACATTCTTGATATCTAAGTTTTTACATATTCTTATTCCTTCTTTTAGTGCTAATATCTCTGCGTGTAAAGCCGACGATGCTTGTAATCTTCTAGTGAAAGCTAAAATTAACTTCCCCTCCGAGTTTCTAATTGCTCCCCCTCCTCCAGCTTCCCCCATATCTCTATCGAAACTACCATCTGTATTTAAGGTAAACACACCTCTTGCAGGTTTTTCCCAATTTATGCTAATTGTTTTAAACTGCTTTAGTGGTTTTTCTTTTAGGTTCCAAAACTGTAAGGTATCCTTATCCATCTTTGAACCTTGTGTTTTTATAGGGCATATCTCTG
This sequence comes from Sapria himalayana, assembly GCA_029783825.1. Lineage (NCBI taxonomy): Eukaryota > Viridiplantae > Streptophyta > Magnoliopsida > Malpighiales > Rafflesiaceae > Sapria > Sapria himalayana. Next base: position 90,468 of record JAREIK010002007.1, read on the forward strand.
AAATTTTTCTTGTTTCCTCTTTTATTTCTTTCCAGATATCTTCCACCATCATATGATACCCTTCGAATCTACTTTTATTTCTAGCTTTCCAAATGCACCAAATGACTATTGGTGGAACATTGCTTTTAATCCATTTCTGTGCCATGCTAGGAATATTTGAATTACACCATTTTTTAAACCTGCAACTAAGAGGGAGATGTTCATATTTTATCTGCAATTCTGATGCTAATCTTTTCCATATTTCTGCAGCTACTTTCCCTTCTGAAAATAGATGATCTAGTGTTTCAATCTCATTTAAGCAACATTCACATCTAGAAACTAGCTGAATACCTTTCTGCTTTAAGTTATTATCAATTAGGATAATATTAGATAGAACTTTCCACATAAAAGTTTTAACTTTTTGTGGATTGTCATTATTCCAAGCCCATTTAAATAATTTTTGTTCCTTTTTCTTTTTTCTTAAGATATTTTTCACTGTTTTAAGCGAAAATGTGCCCTCCGGAGATAAGGTCCATCTCCATCCTTGTTTCGTCTGTTTAGAGTAATTTTCCACTAACTCTCTTTGTTTAAGCATTTGATTCCAAACCTGTGAACTCCTACTTTTATTTTTTATTTTATTAATGTCATCCTTTATGCAGTACTTTGCCCTCATAAATTTTGACCATAAACTTTCATTTTCTTTTAAATTCCACCATCTCTTGCTAACCCCTGCTTTGGCTAAGTCAATGATGTTGACAAAGCCTAAACCAGCTTCTTGGAAAGGATAACATAAATCTCTCCATTTTTTCCAATGAAGTTTGTGTTTTCCCTCTTTTTTTCCCCACAAAAAATTGGCTAATTCTTTTTCAATTTCTTTTATAAATTTGATTGAAGGCTGCGTGATCATAATATTATGCATTATTAAACTTTCTAAAACATATTTTATAAGAGTTATTCTGCCTCCCATACTTAGATATTCTACTTTCCATCCTGCAATTTTCTTTTTTAATTTATTTATTAGAAGCGCTAAATATTCTGTCTTAAACTTTCCTTCATAAATCGGGCAACCTAGATAAATCATTTCTCCTTTTTTGTGAGAGAAACCTGTGATATTTTTAATTCTATGTGATAATGCAGTTGGGGCTTTATAAGATATCATATATTGACATTTTCTTTTGTTTAATTTTTGACCTGTTTCTTCCTCCATGCATTTTAATAAATCTATCAAGTTTCTTAATGATTTACTGCATCCATTAGTGAATATCATTACATCATCTGCATATGCTAAACAACTTACCAGAGGTGTGTTTTTAGGCTGTCTAAAAGTACCTATAAGACCATTTAACATTTTATTTTTAAGATTAACTATCAAGAGTTCTAGATAAATATTAAATAGTGATGGCGATAGCAGGTCGCCTTGTCTTAAACCTCTAACTAGCTTTATTTCCTTTCCTACTTTCCCATTTGTTATAATTCTAGCCCATATGTTTGATATACATCTGTATATCAGATCTATCCATGTCTCAGAGAAACCCATTTTTCTCATCGTTGAACAAAGAATACTCCATTCAACTCTATCAAATGCTTTGGAAAGATCTAGCTTAATTAATACATTATTACCTCTTGTTTTAGTACCTATTTCTCTGCACATTTCTTTTGCCAAGCAGATATTATCCATAATCAATCTATTTTTCATAAAACTAGTTTGTTCTTCAGAGATAATTTTAGGTAATATCAATGCTAATCTATTTTGCAGAATTTTGGTTAAAATTTTATATATTGAATTACAAAGGCTAATTGGCCTAAAGTCCTCTCCTTTCTGTGGATTTTCCACTTTCGGAATGAGAATTAAATGAAAACTACCTCATTTCTTACCTATATCAGCTCCACAGAATATACTATTTATGGCTTTTTCTAAATCTTTTTTTATTATTTCCCAGCAAACCTGAAAGAAGCAATTGTTCCAACCATCTGGGCCAGCTGCACTGTCTTTATTCATACTAAAAATTGCATTTCTAATTTCTTCTTCTTCAGGGAATTTTGTTAACATATTATTATCATCTGAAGAAATTTTATTCTCAATGTTTTGTATAAGTGTGTTGCCTTTTAGCTCTCTTATTCCACATAAATGATTCTCAAAAAACTTTGTAAAATAATTTTCTATATCTAAGTCTTTTTCAAGCCATACATTTTCATTGTTTTTTATTCCCCTAATTCTATGTTTTTGAGATTTTAGTTTAGCCACTTTTTGAAAAAATTTTGTGTTTTTATCTCCTTCTTTCAACCATTTAATTTTCGCTTTTTGTTTCCAGAAAGCTTCTTCCATTAACAGTTTTAATTTTAATTCCGCTTGTGCCTTGCTAAGATTTCTTCTATTGATTATACTTTGATCTGTTTCAAATTCTAATTCACTTTTTAGTACTAACTCTTCTGCAACTTTTATATTTTTAATTATATTTCCAAATGTTTCATTATTCCACTTTTTTAATTCAACCTTTAGTCTACTTAATTTATTATTTAAAATTTGAATCGGATTTCCTGAAACTTCAAGATTCCAGGAGTCCTTTATCTTATTCAAGAAATCATGGTGTAAACACCAAGAATTTTGAAATTTAAAAGAACCTCTTGTATAAATTATTCTTTTAACAGAAATCAATAATGGACTGTGATCCGAGCAGGATCTATTTAAATGATTAACCTCTGTAGAGCCAAACTGTTCTAACCAATTAAGATTAAATAAGACCCTGTCTAATCTAGCCCATATTGTTCCCTTCTTTTTCCAGTTATTGCACCATGTGAAAGATGACCCATTAAATTTGGCTTCTATTAGATTAGTATTATTTATTGTGTCATTAAATTGAGCCATTCCTCTCTTATTTGGTGATCTACCACCCTTCTTTTCATTAAAATTTCTAACCGTATTGAAGTCTCCACCTATTATCCAAGGTTTATTTTCTAGGGCAGTTTTTCTCATTTCCTCCCATAATTCTTTTCTCTCCTCTTTTTTATTTTTGGCATAAACTATCGTTATTATTTCATTTACATTTTGACTTAAACTCAGGTTTATTAATTGATTAGTATCTTTTAATATTTTTATGTCCAAATTATTTTTCCAAAATATCCAGATTTTACCATTATTATTAGGGTAACCATGGTTAAAACCTAAAATAGTTTTATATTCTTCTATTTGAGTTTTATCCACCATCGGTTCAGCTATTAAAACAAGATTAATTTTATGCATGTATATTAGTTTTTTCAATCTATTCCTTGAAGAGGAGTTTGCAATTCCCCTTATATTCCAATAAATGTAATTATACATTCTTTATGGATTTAGCTTGCGCTCTAGTAGTGTATTTGGTCTCATATATTTTATTTAAGTGTTTTTTCATTTTCCTTGGTTTTTTAAGTGAGCTTAATTCTCCTCCTTTTTCCACTTTCCATTCTTTATTTACTTGGATAGCCATTATTTTTAACTCCTCAATTGCCCAATCTTTATTTCCCATTTTTTGTTTTGCTTTAGAATTATCTATATTTATATCATCTTTAGTTGTTCTTTGCTTTAGTTCATTTTCCTCCACATCCGTATAGAGGGAGGTCAAACTTTTTATTTCAAATTCTTCCTCAGAGTCCTCTTCAACAAGGACAGCCCAGCTTTTATTTTTTTGAAAATTAGTTTTCATTTGAACTCTAATTCTTTTATTCAATTCTGAAATTTTTCTAATCAGCTCTCTCCTCTTCCTCTCTTCTATTTCTGCCCTTTCATCTTCTATATTCGGTTTGTTATATTCAATTAATTTTAGTTCTTCTACCTTACCATTCTGGATTTCTAATTGAGCAGTGTATGAATTCTGTGGTTTTATTTGATAAATCAAATCTCCTTTTCTACCTACTGACATTTTTCTTTCCTTTCCTCTTTCCTCTTGTTTTAGCTTATCATCTATTCTTTTCTTATTCACTAAACATGCTTCTACACCATGACCCATCTTTTTGCAGCAAGAGCAGAATGAAGGGAGGAATTCTGGAATGATTTGTTGCCAAAATCCCCCTCCATCTATATTTCCAATCCAGATACGATTGGGTAATGGTTTCTGTAAGTCCAGCTCAACACAAACACGTGCAACACTCGGTCTAGAGAGTGTTGCAGTAGCACCATCAAGAAGAAGAGGAGAGCCAAGCAAACAAGCAATACGGTATAAAGCATACTTATCAAATAAATGAATCGGAAGCATGGGAAACAACAGCCATACCGGGGCCAAGGAGGATTCTTCCTTCGTCGTGAATTTAGGGGTCCATCTGAACGTTCTCATGGGATAGCCCATGATATACCAGACGCCTTTCAACCATAGACGATGGAAATCCTCTTCGGAGTGTAGTTGTATCAGCACGTGTTTATCTTCTATGAGCCCGATTTTAATCAAAGCTTTTAGCTTCAAAGCTTCAAAGAAGGAGCGGATATCATCAATACGAGGTCTACCATGCGAGAATTTACCCACAAGTGTGTGCTTGTGAGGTTCAGAGAGCATTCGAAGGTCTTCGGCAGAAAAAAATATCGAGGGTTCCTCGATATTTTTTTTTTCTTGAGTGTCCGAGGAAGACGAATGAGGCGCGTTCCTCTTAACAAAATCCGAAAATGATTTCTTATTAATTAAGAAATCCATTTTCTTCAAAAATTCGCTTGCAATTTACTTCTTCCTCCACGAAAATTGCAGAATCGTTCCCTAGGGAGAAGAAGGAGGCGCGGTTCCTTCGAAGGTTTTTCGAGAGCTCAAAAATCCCGTCTTTTATTTTTTATCTATCTATTTATCTATCTATCTCTCTCTCTATATGATCTGTCTATCTATCTATCTGTAAATAAATTTATCTATCTATTTGTCTATCTATGTTTATTCTATCTATCTATCTGTATATATATCTATCTACCTTTCTATCTATCTATCTATATATATATCTATATATATATATATATATATATATATATATATATATCTCTATCTACCCTTCTTTCTATCTATCTATCTGTCTAT
>JAREIK010002008.1:0-15000 GCA_029783825.1 Sapria himalayana
ATTTTTTATCTAGCTGTGTCTAACTATCTATTTGTATAACTATCTAAGTGTCTATTTGTATATCTATCTATATATCTAATAATCTTACTATTTTTCTATATATCATTCTTTGAGCCTATTAGTCTATAAGTCTATATTTCTGTAATTATATTTTTTTATCTAATCTTTCTATCTATTTCTCAAATATCTTTATAAATATCTATCTATGTATCTATCTTTCTTTCTTTCTTCATATCAAACTATCTATCTAGGTATCTATGTAACTATTTGTATATCTATCTATCTGTCTATTTTTGTATCTATCTTATTTATTTCTAATTATTACTTAACTACCTATCTATCAATATGTATATCTCTCTATCTAACTATCTATCTACCTACCTATTGGTCTATCTATCTATCAGTCTATTTATCTATCTATCTATCTTTTTATATGTCTATCTATGTTTAATCTATCTTTTTGTCTGTATATTTATATATGTAACAATCTATATGTTTGTCAATCTATGAATCTAATGTGAAACTATCTATTATATATATATATATATATCTATTATCAATATGTATATCTGTCTACCTATCAATCTATATATAGATCAATCAATCTATCTATCTATATATCCATTTGTATCTATCTATCTATCTATCTATTTGTTAAAATTTTCTATCATCAGTCTATCATCTATATGACTATCTTATCTATATATCTATCTATATGTCTGTATATCTATCTATTTATCCATATATCTATCTATCTATCTATTTATCATCTGCCTATATATATCTCCACATCTATATATTTATCTATCTATCTATCTATCAATCTATATATCTTTCTATTATCTATAAGACTATCTATCTATTATCTAGCTATCTATTGTCCTATCTCTTTATAGGCCTATATTTCTATTTTGTATATCTATATATCTTTTATATGTTTATCTATTTTCTTTCTATCTATTTGTTTATAAAACATTTTATCTCTCTATCTATTTATTTATTTATGACTTTCTATATGGCTATCTATCTATCTAACTATGTGTCTATGTATCTATAAATTTGTCAATCTATCTATTTGTGTATATGTCAACTATCTATCTATCAATATATCTATCTATCTTTCTATTTATCTATATATCTATCTTTTTCTATATTTACCTATCTGTCAATATGCATATCTATCTACCTATTTATCTATCTATCTATATTTCTTTCTTTCTATATTTCTATCTATCTACCTATCAATCTATCAATCTATCTATCTATATATCTTTCGATCTATCTATCTATCTATATATTTGTCTATCTGTCAATCTTTCTATCTATCTGTCAATCTTTCTATCTATCTGTCAATCTTTCTATCTATCTGTCTAGCTATCTATCTATCTACCTATCTATTTGTCTTTCTACCTATCTATCTATTACTTTATTAGTTTATAAGTCTATCTATCTATCTGTCAATATGTATACATATCTATTTGTATATATGTTTATCTATCTGTCTGTCTTTCTATTTATTTGTCTATTTGTTTATCTACCTATCTATATATCTATCTGTCTGTCTATCTGTCTATCTATATATCTGTCTATATAACAATTTTACTATCTATCTATCTATCTATCTATCTATGTATCTATATCTTTCTATGTGTCTATCTATCTATGTATCTATATATCTTTCTATGTGTCTATCTATCTATATGTATAAATGTCTATCTATCTTTTTGTCTATCTTTCTATTTGTCTATTTGTTTATCTATCTATATGTCTATATATTTATTTGACTATCTATTTATCTATGTATCTATCTGTCTATCTATCTATCAATCCATATATGTGTCTATCTATCTATTTATCTCTCTATCTATCTGTTTATCTATCTATTTGTTTTTTTGTATATCTGTCTATCTATCTATCTAACTATCTGAATATCAACCTATCTACCTGCCTATCTATCTTTTTATCTATATGAATATTGAGCTATCTACCTTTCTATCTATCTATATATCAAAACTATCTATTTATTTTGTCTATCTATCTATCTACTTATCTACTTTTATCCCTATTTACCTATCTATATGTCTATCTATCTATATATCAATATATCAATCTATATATCTATCTCTTTTATTATCTATCTTTCTATATGTCTATCTTGTTTCGGTTCCTGTAATTTTATTTTCATAATTTTGTTGTGGACTAGGAACCAACCAATGATCCAAGTGGATACAATTAAACATTGGACATGGATGTTACTAATTAAAGTGTAGAAAAAATAACTTTTGAATCCAAATGGTTCGGTTGAATCCTAGTACAGTCAAGTGTCCATGCCTCTAGCGTTATCCACATAAACTTATCTTTGTTATTTCTTTATTTTTTTATCTCTCCCCAAAATATAAAACCTTGTTTTTTTTTTCACACACTTTCTAAACGATGTGTCATTTACAAAAAGGATGTTTCATTTATTAAAAGTAAGTGTCGTTAGTAAATGGACGTGTCATTAATGACACATATTTTTAAAAGGTTGTGTCATTAAATAAAAGAGAGAAACATGATCTTTAAATTTGGGTCCATTTTAAAGGTTGAAACTCCAAACATATACTAATTGGACCAAACTCTTTAATTCAATTAGCATAAGATTTAAAACTAAATTTCAAACTTAAGATTAGGCCCAATTTATTTTATCTATCTAAATAGAATAAACCTCAAAAATAAATACATTTTTATAATGTCTGAGGGACTTTAAAATCTTATTTTAAATTAACAAGCAATGAGCAACATTTAGCAAAACTTCATTGCAACCAAAGTGATGAAAATATATTAGATTCGACGTATCCTAATTTCTTGACTTATTTTATTTTATGACTTAGTTTTTTTCTATGATATCTAGATTGATATATGTGGCACGGATCATGCCATCCTCACATCAATCTATATGTTTCTTAATCTTTGAATAAAGTAACTTAAAAACAATTAAGTTATAATCTCATTTTGATTTATTTGAGCATGACCATGTATTTTAGTAGTCCTATTCAATCAAGGGGTCAACTGATATCATTTCCATTATATAGAAGAGAGAAATTCCATCTACATAAATCACATCTCTATACACAATTTATTATATACCTAGTAAACAACTTTATAACCATCTTAGTTACAGGTAGCATTTATTGAATCTAAAGTATACAACTGTTTATGTAGGGAATTATAGTGAACTCAGGTCAAAGGACAATCCATAATAATAATCACTATGAGAATATGTATTACACTTATATAACATCCAAGCAACATTCTCAAAGTAGGTCAGTTCAATTTTTGTTATCTAACTTTTACTCATTGGTAACTTAATATCTCATATTAGTTAACCTTCGTACTAGTCTTAATGTATTAATACTTTTTTTGAATATTAATACTTGACTCTGGAAAATTTAGAGTAGTATTAAATAGAAAATATCACTCTATGGCATTATTATATTAATCTAATATTTGCACAAATCTAAATAAATATAATAATGATAAAATGATGCCTATTTACATAAATGATATGATACAAAAGTACCAAAAGAATCATCTAATGATTTCCTTTTAGGGCATACTCTAGCATATCTGTCTATGTATTTATCTATCCATTTATCTTTCAATGTGTCAATCTAAAAAATTATCTATCTGTGTATCTATCTATCTGTCTATTTGTCTAACTATCTAAGTATTTAACTATATAACAATATATTTATCGATGTGTATAACTATATAACTATATTTTAATCTATCAGTCTACTTATCTATCTATCAATATAATTATATATCTATCTATTTGTTAAAATATATATCTGTCTAATTATTTATGTGTATATCTATCTATTTTTCTATCTATGTATCTATCTGTCTGTCTATCTATCTATCTATCTATTAGACTATTGGTTTTTATATATTTCTATCTATATATCTATCTGTCAATATGTTTATCTAACTTTTTATTAATCTATATATCAATCTATATAACTATCAATCAATCTAGATGTCTATATATCAATCAATATATCAGTCTATGTGTCTATTTGTCTATATATCTATATGTATATTTTCCTATCTATGTATCTACCTTTGTGACTATCTTTGTATTTGCCTATCTATCTTCTGTTTATCTATGTATCTATCTTATGTCTATTTATCTATCTATCTATATGTCTATATACCTATCAGTCTATCTATCTATTTGTCTATTTATCTATTTAAATTTATGTGTATCTATCATATCTATCTATTTATTTATCCACATGTGTGTTTTTTTATCTATATATACATCTATCTTTATATGTATCTATCAATCTATCCATCTATATTTCTATCTTTCTATCTATATGTCTATATATATATATGTGTGTGTGTGTGTGTGTGTTATATCTATGTATTAATCAATCATATCTATCTATATGTCTCTCTATTTATCATTATATCTATCTGTATATCTATCAATCTATGAATTTATCTATCTATGAGTCTATCTATCTATGTAGCAATCTAAATATCTATCAGTCTTCTAGTCTATCTTTCAATTGTCTATCTATGTATCAATCTATTTATTTAACTATCTATTTATATATCTATCTATCTGTCCATCTTTCTATTAGTCTAAATGTCTTTCTGTCTATCTTCATAACTCTCTATATATCTGTCTGTCGATTAGTCTACTTGTCTATTTATCATTCTATCGATCTATTTATATATCTAATTGTCTATCTATCTATTTCTTTATCTATCTATCTAACTATATATGTATGTATGTATATGTCTATCTTATGTCTATATGTCTATCTATCTATTTATCTATCAATCTACCTATCTAATTGTCTATTAGTCTATTTGTGTATCTATATATCTATATATCAATTTATATATGTATCTTTCCATCTATTTATCCATCTATTGAGTTATTGATCTATCTATTCATCTATCTATCAATATGTATAACTATCAATCTTTCATTCTGACAATCTACATATCTTTTTATTAGCATATATACTTATCTAACTATTTGTCTATCTATCTATCTATCCTTCTATCTATATATCTATATATTTGTCTATTTATATATCTATCTATCTATCTATCGATCTATCTGTTCGTCTATCTATCTATCTATTTGTCTTTCTAAATATCTTTCTATCTATCTATCTATCTCTTTATGTGATTATGCGTGTAACAGTCTATCTATCTCTCAACCCATCAATCTTTCTATCTCTTTATATTTTTATATTTCGAATTATTTATCTAACTACTGATATATCTCTCTTTCTCTATATTTGTTTATCTATCTATCTTCTTATCTATTTATATATATATTTGTCTAACTATCTATTTATCTATCTATCCATTTATCTGTATATATGTCAATTTTTGTATCTATCCATCTATCTATCTAACAAATATTTATCTGTCTATCTACCTTTCAATCTATATATCTATCTAATTAACTATCTATCTATGTCTCTATATGTTTATCTTCCTCTCAGCCAATATAATGATTTCTATCATTCTATCTCTATATTTGTTTTTCTATCTATCTGATGATCTATCTATAAATCTATCTAGCTATCTATCTATTTGTCAATGTATCTATCTGCTTATATATTTTTCGATCTATCTATATATCTATCTGTCTGTCTGTCTATCTACCTATCTCTCTATCTATCGATCTATCTAACTATTAATCTATTTATCTATATTTCTATCTGTCTATATAACTGTCTATCTATCTATTTATCTATTTAAATATCTATCTAATTGTATATATATCTTTTGATATATATATATATATATCTATTTAATTTTCTATCTATTTATCTATCTATGAAAATGTTTATCTATTTAAATATCTAACTATCTATGTGTATATCAATCTATTTATCTATCTACCCTTCGATGTGTCTATATGTATATATATAGATATATATATATATATCTATCTATTTGTCTATCTATCTATATGTATATCATACTATATGTATATATGTGTTTATGTCATATATGTCTAACTATCTATCTTTCTATCTTTTTATCTATTTGTCTATCTATCTGTCTATATGTCTATCTATTTAACTATCCATCTCTATAGCTATCTATCTAAGTGTCAATTTGTCAAAAATCAATAAATATCTATCTATCTATATATCTATATATATAGTTGTCTATTTGTTTATCTTTCTATCTATCTTTTTATGTATAAGTCTATGTGTCTATCTATCTATCTATTTAACTATCTTTTTATATATCTATCTATCTATTTGTCTATTTGTCTATCTATCTAACTACCTATTTGTTTAACTATCAATCAATCCTTCAATCTAACTATTTGTCTATCTGCCTTTCTACCTATGTGCTTATCTATCTATCTATATATATGTTTATTTTCATATCTGTCTATATGTCTATTTATCTATCATTCTAATTTTCAATCAATCAATCAATCTGTATATCTGTCTATCAATCTATCTGTCTATATATCTATCTAAATATCAATATATCTATCTCACTATTTATCTACATGTCTATTTTTGTTTATATCTATCGATCTTCATGTCAATAGGTTTATCTATGTATTTTTCTATTTGTCTATCAGTCTATCTATCTATTTGTCTAAATATTATCTTTCTTTTTTGTATATCTATCTATCTGTATATCTATCTATATGTATATCTATCTATTTATATATGTATCTATCTGTATATCTCGATATATCTCTATCTATTTATTTATCTATAAACAAATTTTTATATCTTTTTATCTATCTATTTGAATAGCTATCTAGCTGTATATCTTTTTATCTATCTTTATATCTTTTTGTCTATCTATTTGTATATCTGTCTATCTTTAAATATTCTATATGTTTATCTATCTATCTATCTATCAGTTTATCCTTCTATTAGTCTATATGTCTATAGGTCCATTATCTAACTATTTTCAAAGTATCTATCTATCTTTCTATCTTTTTATCTACCAATTTGAGTTTCTATCTATCTAACTATCTAACTAACTAACTATCTATTTGTCTGTCTATCCACCTATTTTCCTATGTCACTATTTTTATATTTATCTATCTATCAATCAATTTATCTATCTATCTTTCTATCATCTTTGAATCTATTTATCTATTTATCTATCTATCCGACTATCAATCTATATGTCTATCAATTCATCAGTCTATCTATGTATAAATATATCTATCTATTAGTCTATTAGACTATTAGTTTATTAGTTTATTAGTCTATTAGTCTATCTATCTATTAATTAGATAGATATATCTATCTATCTAATTAATTATCTATCTGTCTATCTTTCTATATCTCTATTTATATATTTGTCTATATATATATATATATATATATGTGTGTGTGTGTGTGTGTGTGTGTGTGTGTGTGTCTATCTATTTATCTATCTATCTATCTGTCTGTCTGTCTATATATCTATCTATCAATATGGCTATCTATCTATCTATCTTTCTATATGTTTATCTATTTATCTGTCTATCTATCTTTCTATCTATATGTCTATATGTCAATCTATCAAATTTTCAAAATTTTTACATGTCTTTCTATCTATCTATCTATTGAACTATCTAAATATCTATCTTGCTATCTATCTATATATCTAACTACATTTCTAACATTTACTATAACAATCAATCTCACAATCTATCTATTTATATATCTATCTATCCAATTATCTATCTATCTATCTATATGTATATCTGTTTATCCATCTCTCTATCTGTCTATCTATTTATCTCTAACACTTTTTATCTATCTATATGTTTGTATGTCTATTTGACTATCAATCTATTTGTTTATCTATTTATCTATCTATCTATCAATCTTTCTATCTTTTTATTTGTTTATCTTTATATATGTCTATGTATCTATCTATTTGTGTATCTATATATTTGTGATTTTCTATTTCTATCTATCAGTCTATATATATATATATATTTCAATATCTATATCTATGATTTATCTTTATATTTATCTGTCCATCATTATATTTGTCTATCAATATATTTTTTAAATGTTTATATGTCTAGATATTTATTTATCTAACTTTCGAACTATCTATCTTTTTATCTATTTATCTATAAAAACAATCTAACTATTTTTTATCTATTAGTCAATCAATCAATCAATATATCTGTCTATCTATATATCTTTCTATAAATCAATAACTTTATATATCTATCTATCTATCTATCATTCTATCTATCATTCTATCTATCATTCTATCTATCTATCTATCTATCTATCTTTGATCTATCTATCTATCTATTTATCTTTATATATATCTGTCTATATTTCTATCAATCTATTAATCTATCTATTTATTTATTTATTTATCTGACTATTTTTCTACTTATCTATCTATATATCAATGTATCTGTCTATGTATTTATCTAATTATAAATCTGTCAAAGTATATATCTGTCTATTTGTCTAACTATCTATATGCCTATTTGTTAATCTATCTATCTATCTTAATATCTGCCTAACTAGCTACTATTTATATAATTATATATCTATCTATCTATTTGTCTAACTATCTAAGTATCTATCTATTAATATGCCTAAATATCTATCTTTCTATCTAACTATCTATATCTCTATCTATCTAATTGTCTTTTTATCTATCAATCTATTAATCTATATGTCTAACTATTAATCTATCTATTTATGTATCTATCTATTTGTATATCTATATACCTATCTATTTATCTATCTATTTGTCTATCTTGCTATCTTTTATCTATCTATCTATCTATTTATGTATCTATCTATCCATCTATCTATTAAAATGACTATGTATCTACATATCAGCTTATCTTTTTATCTTTCTTTCTTTCAATCTGAATATGTGTATATCTACCTATATTCTGATCTATCGATCTATATTTTGTCTATATGTATATCTATCTCTCTATCTATCTATCTTGTTAATATCTTTATCTATATATGTGTGTATATATCTATTTTGCTATCTACATTTCTTTATATCTCCTTATCTGTCTTTGTATACATCTATCTATTTGTATAACTATCTATATGACTATCTGTTAATCTATCTATTTGTCTATCTATCTATTTATATAATGGGATATTATATATCTATTTATATATCTATCATTCTATTTATCTAACTGTTTAATTATCTATCTATTTATTTTCGTAACTATCAATCAATCTATCTCTCTAACTATCTAATTATTTTTTTATTAATCAATCAATCAATCTGTCTAAATGTAAATCTGTTTATCTATGTATCAATATATTTGTTTATCTATATTGTATATATCGATCTATTTGTATATCTAGCTAACTGTTTATATACCTATTTGTCTATCTAACTATCTATCAATCAGTTTATTTGTCTATCTATCTATCTATAAATCTACTTATCTATCTATCTTTATATATCTTTATCTGACTATTTTCCTATCTATCAATATTTCTATATGACTGTTTGATTATCTATCTATCTTTCTACCTATCTATCTATCTATCTATCTATCGATATATCTATCTAAATATGTATCTATATATCTATCTATCAATCAATCAATATATCTATCTAAATATCAATCTTTCTATCTATCTAAAAATATATGTGTGTATCTATATATTTTTTTATCTGCTTATCTCCTAATTATCTATCTATTTGTCTATCTATCTATCTGACTATTTGTCTCTCTATATATCTCACTATGTGACTATTTGTGTGACTGTCTATCTATTTTTTGTTTATCTGTCAATTTGTCTATCTATCTATCAATCTGTCTATCTGTAAATCTATATAGCTATCTTTCTATATATATATATGTCTATCTATCTATCTATTTATCAAGCTATCTGTATATAGATATCTATTTGTCTATCTATCTTTCTATCTGTCTATCTATCTATCCTTTTATCTTTTTATCTTTCTATTTGTTTATCTATATAACTAACTATCTCTCTATTTGTCTAACTATCTTTCTACCTATATGTGTATTTGTCTAACTCTCTATCTATCTCTCTTTGTATCTATTTATCTATCTATGTCCATGTGTGTATGTTTATATGTGACTATGTGTCAATGTGTCTATCTGGTTATGTGTGTATATGTCTATATGTATATGTGTTTATATGCCTATGTAACAATGTGTCTATGTGTCTATCTGTATATGTGTCTATATATATGAATGTCTATGGGTTTATGTGTCTATTTGTCTATGTATCAATATACAAATCTATATATCTATCTTTCTATCTATCATTCTGTCTATCTACCTATCTATCTATTTATCTACCTATCTATCTATTCGTCTATCTGTATAACTAATTATTTGTGTATTTTTCTATCAGTCACTTTTTCCATCAATCTATCTTTGTATCTATCAATCTATCTATTTTTCAATTTGTCTATCTATATATCTATTTATCTATTATTATTTCTCAATCTCTTTATTCATCTATTAGATGATATATTTATCTATCTATTTATCTATCTATTTATCAATCCACTTATATGTCTATATGTCTAAATATCTATCTACCTATCTATCTATTTATCTATCTGTTTATCTATACATCTTCTGACTATCTTTCTATTTGTATATCTCTCTCAATGTATATATTCCAATTGATCTTGTTGTATATGCTATTAGGCTATGTGTTTAATTATCTATCTATCTATCTATCAATTTATCTATATGTCTAATAGTCTATTTTTCTATCTATATGTCTATCAATTTTTCAATTTATTTATCTATTTATCTATATATCTATATATATACACATGATTATCCATCTATCTATCTATCTATATGTCTATCTGTATATCTAACTATCTATCTTTCTATTTTTCTATGTATCTTTAAATATATCTATCTGTCTATCTATATATATGTGTATCTATCTATCTATCTATTTGACTGTCTATCTAATAATTTTCCTATCTATGTATCTACCAGTCTATCAATTTGTCAATCTGTCTATATGTCTATGTGTCTATCTATTTATCTATGTATTTGTATATTTTTCTATCTATTAATCAATGTATTTATCTATCTATATATCTATCAGCCTATTTGTCTTTGTATCTATCTATTTATCTGTCTATCTTTCTAGCAAAATATTTATCTATTTGCATATATATCTATCTGTCTGTCTATCTATTTGTAAATCTATCTATCTATATATTTGTCTGTCTAAATGTCTTTCTATCTATTTTTCTATCTATTTATCAATGAATCTATCTATCTATATATCTATATGTCAATCTATCTTTTTATCTAACTATCTATTTGTCTATATATCATTGTTTCTATTTGTCTATTTGTCTATATGTTATCTATCTTTCAATCTATCTTTTTGTATAGATATCTATTTATCTTTGTGTCATTCAATAAATCTATCAGTCTAGTAATCTATAATATTATTTATCTATTATCTATTTGATTATCTATCTATTTTCATATCTAACTTTCATTCTATTTGTCTATTTGTCTATCTATCTATATAGCTATTTATCCTCCTATTTATCTTTCTATCTAACTATCTATCAATATATCTGTCAATTTAACTATTTGTCTATCTATCTATCTATCTATTTGTCTATTTATTAATCTATCTAGTTATCTATCTATATATCTATGAATTTATCTGTCTTTAATTCTATCTATCTATCTATCTATCTAACTATCAATCTATCTATCTATATATCTTCATTAGTTTCTATTTATCTAGCTATTTTTCTATCTATTTATATTTTTGTCCTCTTTTCTTTCCATTTATCTATATATCTGTCTATCTTTTTATTAGTCAATCCATCAATCTATCTGTCTATCTGTCTAAGAGTGTATCTATCTTTATGTCTATCTATCTATTTATCTATCTATTTATCTATATATCTATTTATAAATCTATATGTCCATTTATCTATTTATTTATATGCCTATCTATATATCTATCTATATGTCAATCTGTTTATCTATCTATTAGTTTATTTATCAATCTATCTATTTGTCTATTTGTTTATCTGTCTATATGATTTTATGTCTATCAATCAATCTATCAATATATTTGTCTATCAATCTATCTATCAATGTATTTGTCTATCAATCTATCTCTATATTTGTCTATTTGTCTCTCTATCTATCTATCCGTCTATCAATTTGTCAATTTGTCTATTTTTTTATATATCTATCTATCTATTTTTTTCGTCTATATGTTTATCTATCTATCTATCTATCTTTTTGTTTATTTATCTATCTGTAGATCTATCTTTCTTTCTTTCGATCTATATATCTAATTGTTTATTTATCTTTTTGTCTATTAGTCTATCATAAAAACTGTCCAGCTATCTATCTATCAATCGATATATCTATTTGCTTTTCTTTATATTTATCTTTTTGTCAATCTATCAATCTATCTATCTGTTTATCAATCTATCTCTTTCTCTTACAATATATCTGTCAATCTGTCTATTTCTATCAGTCTATTAGTCTATCTATCTATTAGTCATTCTTTCTATCTTTCTATCTAATTATATATCTATCTATTTATCTATCTATAAATTTGTCTATTTATCTGTCTATATATCTATCTATCAATATATCTATCTATCTATCAACATATCTTCCTATCTATCTATCTATCTCTCTATCTATCTATTTGTCTATTTATCTATCTATCTTACTATTTATCTATTTGTCTATCTATCAATCTATGTATCTATCTTTCGATCTATCTTTGTATTTGTCTATCTATCTATCATTATGTCTTTCTAGCTACTTGTATATCTATCTATCTGTCTATATGTTGATCTCTCTATCAATCTTTATTTATATCTATCTGTCTATTTATCTATCGATCTATCTATCTATCTATCTTTCTATCTGTGTGTCTATCTATCTATTTATCTATCGATATATATATATATATCTGTCTGTCTATCTATCTACCAATTTATCTAAATAGCTATCTTTATATCTGTCTATCTATCTATTTATTTATCTAATTGATTATATGACTATCTATCTATATTTATAACTATCAGACTATCTATGTTTCTATCTGTCTAACTGTATATCTTTCAATCAATCAATCTATCTAATTGTCTAACTATCTTTCTTTCTATTGTCTATCGGTAAATCTATATTGTCTGTCTATTTATATATCTAAGTAGCTATCTATCTATCTATCTATCTGTCTGACTGTCTATGTCCATTGTATATATGTTTATCTGTATATCTATCTAACTATTTCTCTATATGTCTATCTGTCTATCTATCTATCTGACTATTTGTCTATCAATCTAGCTATCTATGTAACTATATGTCTATTTGTCTAATTTAATTTATTTCTATCTATTAATCTATGTATCTGTCTATCTAATTATTTGTGTATCTATGTACCTGGCTAACTACCTATCTATTTATATATATATATCGATCTTTCTATTTGTCTAACCATCTAACTAACTATCTATTTAAATATCTCTATCTTTATGTTTATCTATTTATCTATCTCTCTAACTATTTAATTGTTGTGCTTTTTATTTGTTTTTTTATCTATCTATATATTCATCTATCAATCTGTCTATTTATGTGACATCCCATCCCTCAGGGGGTCCCACTCCATTCCATCACACAATAAAATATGTAATAAAATAAAATTTTTTCAAATATAGTGTACACAATTTTTTTCTTTTATTTTTTCAGTGGAATAAAAAAACACAAAATATTATTTAAGCCATTACTATCTTCCCTTCACATGTGCGATCTCACATGTGGATCTATCATTTGTCCTGGACCTATACCTGAAAGGGGTCCCGCAATGGAGCGAACAAAGCTCTATAGTGGTAAACTCCTATAGGGCTACTCCCTATCTAAGTGTTCATAAAATATCATGGATATATATTAATACCCACTCAAGTATAATATTTACATTAAAATAATTATAGATGAAATGTTTATATGCTCATATCCTTGAGTCCCATCGACACCCTCACACATGCCAAAACCATGTGTGATATTATATATATATATATATATTTATTTATTTATTTATTTTAGATTTTTTCCAAAAATGACATACTCTGAAAAACATATTGGACATTTATCCAAACAAAATATGTTTTTCTTGGATAAACTTTTAAAAATATAGACTTCCTCCGAAAAACATATTGGATATTTTCTGATAAAATATTTTTTTTTCATAGATATTATCCAAAAATCACCGTGTTTCTCTGACTGGCTATTGTCCCAATTCAAGTTAGCATATTTATATTAGCCATGCTCCAGAATGAAATAGGACGCAACTTAGTCTAAATATTCTTTTAATCCGTGTTCGCCAAATATAATTCATATTCCTTTATATGTATATATATATAGATATATATATATATATATCAAGCACCCACTCATTTATATGGAATGTTCCCGTGCATATGAAATACAATTATATCATTTCGTTTGATGTTTCACACACAATTACAACAATCAAAATCTAATTCATTCTGAACTAAATTTTACTAAACGAAATACAGAAACTTTTTACCAATTAACAATTTCTAATGAAATTCTTAACAATTCAAATTGAAATTTAAAACATTATCATTATGGTCTTTAAATAGAAAGAAATTACAATAAAAGAAAACTACTACCCTCTGAAAAATTTCATGGAGACAATAAATTTAATAGTAAACTAAAAATCTCGTCATGTAGAGTAACTTTAGTTCATAGACTATTTTATTCCGATTTTAGAATAATCCATATGATCAAAAGAAAATCAATGAGTATTTTATTTTTTTTGTCATCTGCATTGTGTATCTTTCTCCCCTAAAGTATGCTTTTTTTTTTCTTTCCCCATCATCCCATTTTCTGGATTCCCGATGTTTTCTTTTATAATAATATAAAAATATATATATTTTAATAATAGTTTTTTTTTCTTTGTTTTTGACACTTGACCGTGCATG
>JAREIK010002008.1:20000-35829 GCA_029783825.1 Sapria himalayana
AAATGTCTATCTATCTATCTATCTATCTATTTGCGAGTCTATCTATATGTCTATGTATTTGTCTATCTATTTGACTATGTATTTATAATTATTTCTATCAATCTACAAGTCTGAAAATTTGTCTATCACTTTGATTATCTATCTGTCGATCTATCTGTTATCTATCTATCTATGTTTATGTTTATTTATCTATATATCTATATGTCTATCTATTTGTCTATTTTTTTTATCTATCTAATTATCTGTCTATATATCTATCTATCTATTTATCTTTATATCTAAATATATATCTATATATCTATCTATTTGTGAGTCTATCTATATGTCTATTTATCTGTCTATCTATTTGACTATGTATCTATAAATATTTCTGTCAATCTACCTATCTATCAATTTTTCTATCACTTTGATTATCTATCTGTCGATCTATCTGTTATCTATCTATCTATCTATGTTTATGCATATTTATATATTTATCTATCTATCTATTTTTATGTAAATCAATCAATCAATCAATCTATCTATCAATCTCTCAACCTATCTATATATTAATCTATCTATCTTTTTTATCTGTCTGTCGATCAATCTATTTATCTGTCAATCTATCTATCTATTGATTTGTCTATATATCTATTTATCTAAGTATGTATCTATCTAATAATCTGACTATCTATTTGTCTATCTTACTAGATATCTATCTGTCTTTCTATCTATCTAACTATCTATCTCTCTCTCTATCTATCAATCTATATATCTATCTTTCTATGTGTTTATCTATCTATCTATCTATCTATCTATCTATCTATCTGTCGATCTATCTCTCTATCTTTCTATATATATATATCTATCTATCTTTCTTTCTTTCTATTTACCTATTTGTCTATTATCTATCTATGTGTATATATATCTTTTTATCAATGTGTAATTCTATTTGTATAGCTATCTATCAATCTTTCTATCTATCCATATATCTATATGGCTAGATATCAGTTTAACTATTTTTCTATTTATCTATATATCGATCTATCTATTTTTCTGTCTGTATGTCTATCTATAAATCTATTTGTCTATCTATCTATATATTAATTTATTTGTCTATCTATATATCTATGGTATTTCTATTTCTCTAACTATATATATATCTATGTATATGTCTGTCTAAATATCTATCTTGCTTTTTATCCATCTATTTATCTAAATATATATCTATAATTTTTTCTATCTATTTATCTATATATAAATCAATCAAACTATCTGTTTATCTATCTATTGGTATATCTTTGTGCCTTTCTATCTGTCTATTTATTTTTCTATCTTATGTTCGATCTATATGTCCATCTATTTATTTATCTATATGTATATCTATTTGTCTATCTATCTGTCTACCTAATTATTTCTCAACCTAAATGACCGACTAACTAACTATCTATTTGACTATATAGTTTCTATTTGTCTATATACCTATTTAACTATTTATATATCTATCTATTTGACTATCTATATTTTTATCTATCTGTCTATCTATTTATAATCTATATATCTATCTATCTATTTATCTATCTATTTATAAATCTTTCTATCTATTTATCAGTCAATCTATCTTTTTATTTGCATATCTATCTATCTACCTGTCTATTTATCAATCTATCTAACTATATGTCTGTGTATCTATCTATCTATCTATGAATCTATCTATCAATCTTTCTATAAATGAATATCAAATTATCTATCAGTATATCTATCTATCTATCATCTATTTATTTATATGTCTATCATTCTATCTAATGATATGTCTATATATCTGACTTTCTATTAGTCTATCTATCTATGTTTTTGTCTAATATTTGTCTATCTATATGTCTATATATCTTTCTATCTATATGTATATCAATCAATCTATCTATATGTCATTCTATGTCATTATCTATATATCAATATTACTATCTATCTATCTATCTGTCTATCTATTTCTCTATAAACCTAACTATCTATCTTTCTCTCTATCTATATATCTAACTATCTAAATATCTATCTATCTATTTATCTTTCTATATATATGTCTATCTATTTTTATTCTATCTATCTATATATATGTTTATCTATCTATCTTTTTATCTATTTACCTATATATATGTCAAGCTATCTATTAGTTTATCTGTCTATCTATTTATTTATCTATCTATCTATCTATTTATTGAACTTTTTAGAAATTTATCTATCTATATATCTGTCTATCTATCTTTTTTTTCTATTTGTCTATCTATTTATCTATCTATATATTTGTCAATCTAAATGTCAATCTATCTGTTTATCGATCTATCTATCTATTTATATGTCTCATTATCTATCTATCGATCTATCTATCTGTCTAACTATCTATCTATTTGTCTATCTGTCTATCTACCTATCTATTTAGCTATCTATATATCTATCTATCTATTTGTCTATCTATCTATTAATCTATCTATCTATCCATCTATATGTCTATCTATCAATCAATAAATCAATCAATCTTTCTATCTATCAATCTAAATTTAAATTTTATTATCAATATGTCTATCAATCTATATCAATCTAACTATCAATATAATTATCAATGTGTATCAATCTGTTTATCAATCTTACTATCTATCGATCTATCTATCTATATGTCTATCTTTCAGTCTATCTATCTATTTTCTATCCATCTATTTATCTATCTATCTATATATCTATCCACCTTTTTATCATTTTATTTATCTTTCAATCAACCTAATTTATCTATATATTTATTGATCTATCTATATATCCATCTATCTATATGTGTACCTATCATCTATATATCAATCTATATAAACATCTATAAATCTCTATCTATCTTTCTAACTATTTGTCTATCTATTTGTTTATCAATCTATCTATCAATATTTCTTTTAATCAATCTACCAATATGTCTATCAATCTTTCTATCTATTTGTTAATCTATGTGATTATCTATTCATCTATCTATCTATTTATCTATATGCATATATTTTTTTAAAGGTTTGTTTTATTAATTATATCCTCTCTTTTGGCGGAGGAATACCCTTTTTACAAACTAATAGCTACCCTTTACCCCCTTACATCCTTTCAAATTCTTCAATAAAATATATTACTATTTCTATCCTTTTAGGCATATAATATAGGTAATAATGCTTAGGCTTTTTAGTGCTTATTTTCTGAATTTTCCTGCTTTTTCTACCCCAGAAGATGCTACTCCTTCCCATTATGTTTCTTTATGTTTCCTCCTCAGCAAACTTTTCTTTACCAGCTCATCCCCTCTACCTATCTTCATCTTATATTTACCAATATACACTGCAAGAAAAACAAAAAACTAAGCCAGAAAACCAACATTTCATCTTTCCTCTTTTTCCTGCCCACTGTTCTGGAAACCTTCATAGTTGCATCGAATTTTACTGCCTTATCCTAGCCTTTACGTGCTTAGTTATCACCTCCCTTCCTGCAGTTTCTGTATTTTAAAGAACAAACACAGCCGACCAACCCAATTACATACCAGATGCCCCCATTCATCAGCCTTATCTCCAGAAGCCAAGGCATCTCCATTGATCACGCTGTGCTCATTTGTGACTTTATCTCCTGCTACCTTCCTATTCTATACAAATTTTTAATGTTCCTCCCACATACAGACTCAATGACCCCATTTTAACAAATAATAACACAGTACATAATGCCCCTGCATCCCAATCTCTCTAAACACAATTAACACGATTAACACAGTTAACACAATTAATACAATTTACACAATAAAACAACCCTTCTCAACCCTTCACCATTCTTTATTGCCTTCACATGCCATCCATGAATCCATATCGCTCTGCCAACCGTAACCTGCATCATAAACACACAAAACAAACACATACAATAACATGTTATCCTATTCCCCCATTTATCATGTATCATATGTACCCTCTATTTGCCTACATAATCTAACATATGGAAATGTCATTTTATCCAGCTTAGCCACCCCTACAAATTTGTTAGGAATATCATGCCCATCAAATTCTTAAATACCCCTAAGCATGCCCTCCTTTGCTAGTTTATCCGCAAGTGCATTGTCCTCCCTATATGTATGTGAAATTGTGGCCTCCAGCTCTTTCATTAATTCCCTTAAATTTTCTGTGTCTTCTTCATATCTCCACATTTGCAATCTTTTTAATGCTATCCCTTCCACCAGCTTTGAGTCCACTTGAATTTGAATCTTTTTAAATTCAGCCTTTTGCAAATCTTAAGCCCCCTAAGCAAGGCTTGGATTTCTGATTGTAGGGCTGAATTAGCTTTATCTTTCATAGTGAAAGCTCTTATAATCAAACCCTGTGCGTCCCTGATGACACCTCTTCCACCAGCTATTTCCATGTCCCTATTAAAACTTCCATCCCTATTAAGAGCCAACATTACATTTGGTGGTTTAGCCCAAGAAACTCTCTTTAGACCCAACCACCCTTCTTTTTTGATACTCAGCCCCCATTGAATTCTCAGAATTATTGATGTATCAGTATTATCAGTCTTAATCGGTTTTAATGCAGAAATAATTGATATTTCATTTTATATATCTTTTAGAATTTCTTCTGAATTCATCCGTACTCCTTCAAACCTGTTTCTATTTCTAGCTTTCCATATGCACCAAATAGTTACCGAGGGAACGTTACTCCTAAACCAAGCATGAATCCGGCTTCTGGTTTTCTCCACATTCCAGTGTATCAGTCTATCAACTAATTTATTTTCTTTTAGCTGTCCCCCTTCCAGCTGTCTCCATATCTCCTTTGCTATCTTCCCATTCGAAAAGAGATGATTCATACTTTTTATCTCTGAGTGGCAACATTCACATATTGACACCAGTTTTATGCCTTTTTTCTGTATATTAAAATCCACTGGTGTGGCTCCTATGAGCGTCCTCTACATTAGTATTTTCATTTTCTGTGGGGTATCACTTTTCCATAGCTCTTTAAAAATCGGTCTATGTTTGTGTTTTTATCTAATTATATTCTTTGCTGATTTAAGAGTAAATTTCCCTTATGCATTTGGTGTCCATTTCCATCCACTTTTATTTAATCTAGAGTGAGCTTATATTAAATATTTTTGCTTTATCATTGACTTCCATGCTTTAGATACTTTTTTCAAATCTTGAATTCTTCTTTTTCCCATTCATACTTGACACGCATAAACCTTGCCCACATGATATCTTTTTTTTTCAACCTCCACGAACTTTTGTAGGCCTATGCACTAGCCATATCAGTAATACTTGTAAATCTACTTGTCTCAATGTAATTCTACCCCCCATACTTAGGCGATTTTCCTTTCAGCCCGCTATTTTTCCTTTCATTCTCGCCACTTGGTAACTTAAATATTCTTCTCTTAGTCTCCCCTCAAAAATAGGACAGCCCAGGTACATTAATACACATTTCTTTTGGGTAAAGCCAGTAATATTTATAACTCTTTGAGCAGTTTTAACTAGTGCTTTTTCCGCGAGCATAAATTGACACTTCTTAATATTTAGAGTTTGACCTGTTTCCTCTTCTAGCGTGTGCAATAATTCCATCAAATTAACAAGAGATTTCTTACTGGTATTTGTGAAAATGATCACATCATCTGCATATGCCAAACAACAGACTCGAGGAGTGTTCTTAGGTTGCTTGAACATTAGAATTTTCTCTTTTTCCATTTTATCTTTTAAATTTATCAGCAGTGATTCCAAGTAGATATTGAATAAATAAGGTGATAGTGGATCTCCTTGCCTCAGCTCTCTTAAACTCCTCCCCTATCTTCTCATTTATTATGATTCTAACCCACAAGCTTGATATACATCTATATATCAAATCTATCCAAAATTTTGAAAAGCACATCTTACGCATTATATAGCATAAGATTGACCATTCTACCCAGTCAAATGCTCTTGACGGGTCAAGTTTTAAGACCAGATTATGACCCCTTAATTTGACTCCAATCTCTCTCATCATTTATGATGCCAGGCTAATATTTACCATTATCAGTCTATTTTTAACAAAACCTGATTGTTCTTGTGAAATTATGTTAGGAAATATATCACTTAGCCTATTTTGTAACAACTTTATTAAGATTATATATATATATATATATATAATATGTCAATACATTTATCAATCTTTCTATATGCATATTTAATATTACTTTGACTCCTATCTATATGCATATTAATATGTCTATCAATCTTTCTATCAAACTATCTATTAATCTATTTATCAATCTTATTATCATTCTATATATCAATCTATATATCAATTTGTCAAAAATCAATCTATTTATCTATATGTAAATTTATCTATCATTTTATCTTTATATTTGTCTATCTATCTATGTATCTATCTATCTGTGTATCTATTTATCTATTGGTTTTTTGATCTATCTGTCTATATGTCTATCTATCTATTTATTTATCTATCTTTCTATCTATCTGACTGTCTATTTGTCTCTCTATCTATTTATATGTATGTCTATCTATCTATATAGCTATATGCTTATATGTTTGTCTATCTATTTGTCTATTTGTATGTCTCTCTATCTCTGTTTGTCTATCTATCTATTTGTCTATATGTCTGTCTGTCTATATGTCTATCTATCTATCTATTTTTCAATCATCAATCTATCTATATCTTTATATGTCTATGTATCTGTTTGTCTATCTATTAGTTTATCTATCTATATGTGTATGAATCTATCTATTTGTCTATCTATGTGTCAATTTGTCTCACTATCAATCCATCCTATCCATCTATCTATCTGTCTATCTATCTATTTGTTATATATCTATCTATATGTCCATCTGTCTATATATATATATATATATATATTTCTATATATATATATATAGTGTCTATCTATTTATCTATCTATTTGACTATCTATTTGTCTATCAATCTGTCTATCTATCTTCTATCTATGAATAATTTATCTATCTATCTATCTAGCTATCTATAGATTTATCTATGTATCTATCTATTTCTCAATATATATATATATATATCTATCTGTCTGTCTTTCTATTTATCTATCTATCTATCTATATATCTATCTATTTTTCGTTTTATATATTTATCTATTTATCTTTATGTCTAGCTATCAATCAGTCTATCTATGTGTCTATCTATTTGTCTATTTATATGTTAATCTATTTATCTATATTACTATCTATCTATTTGTCTATCTATCTCTCTTTGTTTATGTTATTTTATCTATTAATCTGTCTATCTATCTATAAGACTATCAATCTATCTTTTTGTATGTCTATCTATCTATCTATATGTCTATCTATCAATCTATTTTTCTTTCTATATGTATATCTATATATTTATCTATCTATCTTTTTATTAATGTCGCTATCAACTAATATATCTATCTATTTATATATTTGACTGTCATTTCTATATCTTTATCTAGTTGTCTATCTATCTATCTATCTATTTATCTATCTATCTTTCTAACAAATAATCTATCTATCTTTTTAACTATATATCTATATGTCTATCAATTTCTCTATTGATCTATCTTTATATATTTGTATCTATCAATCTATATTTATATCTATCAATATATCAATTTTTCTATACATTTGTCTATATATTTGACTATCTATCTGTCTAACTATTTGTCTATCGATTTATCTATCTAAAAAATTATCAATCTATATATCTATCAATTTGTCTATCTATTGTTTATTTATCTATCTATCTATTTGGAAAACCTATCTATCTATTTGCAAAAACTATCTATCTCTATATCTATCAATTTGGCCATCTACTGTTTATTTATCTATCTATCTTTTTGTAAAACTATCTATCTATATATTTATCAATTTGGCTATCTATTATTTATCTATCTATCTATTTGTCTATATATCTATATATCTATCAATCTATCTATCTATTTGTCTGTCTCTCTATCTTGCAATCTATCTATCTATATTTCAATTTATCTATCTATTTGACTATCTCTCTATCTATCTATCGATCCATCTATTTATCTATCTAACTATCTATCTTTCTTTCTATTTGTCTATCTTTTTATCTATCTATCTATCTGTCTAGCTATCTATTTAACTATCTAGATGATTATCTATCTATCTATCTATATATCTATTTTTCCATCTATCAATTTATTTATTTATGTATCTATCTATCTATCTATTTGTCTATCTGTCTATCTATTTATCTATCTATTTATCTATCTAACTATGTATTAATCTATCTATTAATCTATATATTAATCTATCTATTATTTTGTTTATCAATATGTCTATAAATCTTTCTATAAATTTGTATATCAATCATTATCCTAACTATTAATATATATATATATATATATATTTGTATTAGTCTAACTATCTTTCTTTTTATCTATTCATCCTTTTTTCTATCTATCAATTATCTTTATTACTATCTATCTTTATATCTATTATTCTATCTATCTATTTTTATAACTATCTATCTATTGATTTGTCTATCATTATATCTATCTCTCTATCTATCTAACTATCACTCTATCTATCTGTCTATCTATTTGTCTATCTTTTGGTATATCTATCTGTATATAAATCTATCTATATATTTAAGTATATATCTTTTTACAAGCTATCTATCTATCTAACTATCAAATATGTCTATCATTCTTTCTGACAATATATCTATAAATCTATCTCACTATCTATTTGTATATCTATTTGTATATCTATTTGTGTATCTATTACTTTATCAATCAATCTATCTATTTGTCTATCTATCTTTCTATCTATATAACTATCTATCAATATACCAATCTATCTATGTATCTTTCTATCTATCTATCTATCTATCTATTTATCTATCTATCTATGTGTCTATCTATGTATCTGTCGATCTATTTTTCTATCTATCTATCTATCAATTTTCTATCTTTATATCTATCTATCAATCTATATATCTATATGTCTATCAATTTGTGTATCTTTCTATTTATTTATATATCATTCAATCTGTTTAACAAACTATATGTCTAACGATCTGTCTATATATCTATCTATATGTCTATCTATCTATTTATCTGTGTGTTTATCTATTTGTCATACTATTTGTCTTTCAATTTATTTATATATCTGACTATCATTCTTTATGTGTCTGTCTATCCATTTTTCCATATGTATGTATATCTGTCTATCTATCTATCTATCTATATATCTATCAATTTACATATTTGTCTATCTATCTGTTTATAAATCTATCTAACTATCTTTCTATCTATCTCTCTATATATCTATCAATCTATCTGTATGTCTGTTTATCTATTTATATATCTATCTATCTTTCTATCTATCTATCTATTTGTCAATTGATCTATCTATCTGTTAATCTATCTATCTATTGATCTGTATATCTATCTATGTATTTTTCTATCTATGTATCTATCTAATAATTTATCTATATATTTTTCTATATTTCTATCAATCTAACAATGTATATATATCTCTATCTATCAATCAATTTATTTTTTTATCTATGTGTTTATCTATCTATTTTTCTTTGTTTCTATCTCTCTATCTGTATATCTATGTATCTATCTATCTATCGATTATTTTTCTGTCTATCGATCTATCAATCTATTTGTCTATCTATCTATCTTTCTATATGTCTATCTGTCTATATATCTATTTATCAATGTGCTTATCTATTTGTCTAAGAATCTATATATCTATCTGTGTATCTATCTGTCTATTTCTCTGTATATTTATATGTCAATATATTTATCTATCTATTTTACTATCTATCTATCTATCTAGTTGTCTGTCTATCTATCTATCTAGTTCTCTGTCTATCTATCTATCTATTTGTTTATCTATTTGTCTATGTATTTAAAATTATTTTTGTCAAAATATCTGTATATCTATTTTTCTCACTTTTTCTATCTATCTGTCAATCAATCAATCAATCTGTCTGTCTATATATCTGTATATATCTGTCTATCAATTTTTCTATTTATCTATCTATCTATCTATTTAACTACCTATATATTTGTATATATATTTATCTATCTATATATTTGTCTATCTATATTTTTATCATTCTGTCTAACTAACTATCTATCTATAAATCTATTTATCTATTGATCATTTTATTTTTTTATCAATCAATCTATATATCTTTCTATCTATCTTTCTATATGTGTGTCTTTCTATTTGACTATCTATTTTTAAATCTATTATTAAATCTATTTATCTATATAATTGTCTAGCAACCTATCTATCTATTTGTCTAACTATCTATCTATCTATAAATCTATCTATCTTTATGTTTGTCTATCAATATACCTATTTATCTAACTGTCTGTCAATCTGTCTAGGTATATATTTAACTATGTATCTATGTGTCTATCCATGTATTGGTCTATCTATTTTTCTATATGTCTATCGATCAATATATCTATCTGTCTATTTATCTTTATATCTATATATCAATCTGTCTATCTATATGTCTATCTAATTGTCTTATATATATCTATTTATCTATCAAATTATTTGTCTATCTATCTATATATCTATCTATCTGTTAGTATATCTTTCTATCCATATGTATATGTATTTGTATTTTAATCTATTTGTCATTGTTTTTGTCATTCTATTTGTCCTATAATTTATTTATATATCTTATTATCTATCTTTCTTTGTGTCTGTCTAACTATTTATTTATCTATTTATCTATCTGTCTATCTATCTATATATCTATCTACTATCTTTATGTCAATCTATATATCATCAAACTTTCTATCTATCTAATTATCTATCTATCTATATATTTATCTATCTTTCTATATATCAATCTATCAATCTATCTGTCGATCTACCTATCTATCTACCAATCTATCTGTCTATTTATCTGCCTATGTATCTATCTATTTATCTATCAATGTATCTATCTAATAATCTATCTTTTTGTCTATCTTTCTGTCTATCTATATATTTATCTATCTATCTCCTTTCTATCAATCTATTTATCTATCTTTCTAAGCATTTATATATCTATATGTCAGTCTATCTGTCTATCTATCTATCTATCTATTTATATATCAATTTGTCTATCTATATGTATACCTATTTGTCTATATATATTTCTTTCCATCCTTCTATCTCTATATATATCTATCAAAGTGTATCTATTTGTCTAGCTATCTATCTATCTATTTGTATATCTTTCCATCTATCTATATGTCTATATATACATCAAACTATTTTCTATTTATCTATCTATCGATAAATCTTTCTATCTATCTATTTATCAGTCTTTCTATCTATCTATATATCTATTTTTATATCTATCTATATATCTATTTATTGTCTATCTATCTATCTATCTATGTTATATATATTTTTCTATCAATCTATATATCGATCTATCAATCTGTCTGTCTGTCTAAATATCTATTTCACTTTCTGTCTATCCATCTATCTAAATATATATCTATCATTTTGTCTATCTAATTATCTTTCTTTAAATCAATCAATCTATTTGTCTATCTATCTATCTATCTCTCTATCTTTGTATCTGTCTATCTATCTTTCGATCTATCTGTCTATCTATCTTTCGATCTATATGTCTATCTATTTTTTTATCTATATGTATATCTATTTCTTTATCTATCTTCCTGCCTGATTGTCTATCTCCCTAAATGACTAACTAACTATCTTTTTGTCTATTTGTGTGTTTATTTGTCTATATATCTAGTTGTCTATCTATCTGGCAATCAATTTGATTTTTTATTTTTCAATCTATCTGTCTATATATTTTACTATCTATATGTCAATCTATCTGTTTATCTATCTATCTATCTATCAATTTATCAGTCAATCTATCTGTCTATATACCTATCTATCTATCTATCTATCTACCTATCTATCTGTCAGTCTATCTATGTATATATGTTTCTATCTATGTATCTATCTATATATCTATCTATGTGTCTGTCTTTGAATCTATCTATTAATGTATCTATAAATTTATATCAAACTATTTTTCAATGTATCTATATATCTATCTATCTATCTATCTCTCAAAGCATATGTATATCTATATATCTATCTATCTTACTTTCTATCTATTTGTCTATCTATCTATCTATATATCTATATGTCTATTTATATTTATATCATTCTATCTATCCATCTATCTATATATCTATCTACCTATTGGTCGTCTATCTCTATATTTATTTGTGTATATATGTGTTTATTTATTTGTCTATCTATATATCTATATATTTGTCTATTTATATGTCTATCTATCTATCTATATGCATTTCTTTGTGTCAATCTATCTATATATCAATTTGTCTATCTATCTATCTATCTATTTCTCTATATACCTGACTATCTATCTATCTCTCTATCTATCTAATTATCTATCTATCTATCTATCTTTCTATATATGTCTATCTATCTCATAGTCTATCTATTTATTTATCTATCAACCTTTCTATATATCTGCCAATCTATATTTCAATCTATCTATTAGTTTATATGTTTATCTAACTATTTATCTATATATCTATCTATTTATTGATATTTATATATATTTCGGTATATATCTATCTATCTATATTTTATTTGTATAATATCTATGTGTCTATATATCTGTCTATCTATCTTTCTATATATCTGTCTATCTATCTATCTAACTATCAATCAATCTATCTATCTATCTAACTATCAATCAATCTATCTATCTATCTACCTATTTGTCTATCTAAATGTCAATTTATCTATCTCTATATTTGTTAAACTAACAGATTAATTTAAAATTATTATTAATTTTATTTGTATCAATTTATAATTTGTATAAAAATAAACTATTAAACTAATAAATTAATAAATAATAGTTTAAATTAGATAGTATAATTTTAATAATACTATTAAACTATTAAATAGTGTAACAAATTATTTGTTACAAAATAAATTATTAAACTAACAGATATACCCTAAATACTGAAACCATTTATTTGTTTATACATAAATAAATTATTTTTATACAAATAAATCCACATAGTTGCAAATAAAAACTAATTATTAAAATAATTTCTATTTATCGATAATAAAAATATTATTATAATTTATTTGTAATTAATAATTTATAATAATTATAGATAGTATAATAGATTGACTGATTTAAAGATACACATATAGATAGATAGATAGACATATAGATAGATAGGTAGAATGATAGAAACTAAGAAAGAAAGATAGATTGACAAATAAATAGATTTACAAATAAATTGATAAATACACACATAGTTAGATACACAGATAGATTGATAGATAGATAAACATATTGATATACATATAGAAATATAGATAGATAGACATATAGATAGTTAGAAAAATAAATAGATATAAAGATAGATAGATATATAGATAAATAGATAGAGAGACAGATAGACAGATCGATAAATAGACAAACAAATAGATAGATAGATAGCCAAATAGATAAATTTTATAGATAGTCAAATAGACAATTAGATAGATAGCTAGTTAGATAAATAGCCTTATAATATAAACATATATATAGGTAAATAGATGGAAAATTTGATAGAGAGATAGATTGATTGATAAATAGATAAATAGATAGATAAATAGATATACAGATAGATAGATAAAAAGATAACACATAGATAGATATATAGATAGATATATATATATAGCTATATAGATAGATATATAGAAAGATATATATCTACATAAATAGATAGATAGAGAGAAATAGAGATAGACACGTAGCCATATAGATTGATAAACATATTCATATAGATAGAGTGAAAATTATTGAAAATTAGACATATAAAGAGATAGATAGATATACAGATAGATATATAGATAGATATATAGATAGAAAGATTGATAGATAGATAAATACATAGATACATAGATAGAGAGATATTTAGACATGAAAACAAATTGGCAGATAGGTAAATAGGCAGATAGACACATAGATATATAGATAGATAGCTAGATATACAGATAGATAAATTGTCATATATTCTAATACACAGAAAGATAGATAAATAAATAATTAAATAGATAAATACATATATAGATCGATAAATACATAGATAGAAATTTATACAAATAGACTGATAGATAAAAAGACAGCTAGCTAAACAAAAATATAGATAGAAGATAAAAATTTTAGATAGTTAGATAGTTAGACTGATAGATAGATTGGCTTATTGATTGATAGACAGATAGATAGATAGAGTTATAAAAAGATAAACAAATAGATAGATAGATAGATAGACAGGAAGATAGACAGATATATAGATAAATAGATAAACAAATAGAATATAGACAAATATTTAGATATACATATAGACAAATCGACTAACAAATAGAAAGATTGATAGTTAAATTAATAGATAGATATATAGGTACATAGATAGATAGATATACTTATAGATAGAAAATTATATAAAAAGATAGACAGACATATAGATAGATAGATAGATAGACATATATTCATATAGATAGATAGGTATTTAGGATGGATAAAAAGATAGATAGATAAATAGTCAAAAATTCTGATAGATAGATAAATAGATAAACACATACAAAGTTAGGAAAATAGATAGATAGACTAATGAATAATACACTAATGGACAAAACACATATAGATTGTTAGATAGATATGTAAATATAAAGTAAGATCGTTAGATAGAAAGATAGATATATAGATACATTGATTTATAGATACATAGATAGATAGATAAATTTATTGAAAATTATATAGATATACAGATAGTCCGATAGATAGATATAAGATAAATAGATAGACAAAAAGACATAAAAACAATTGATAGATAGATAAATAGACAAATACTCAAACAGCATAGAGATATATAGCCAGATACACACATAGATAGATAGGTAAATAAACACATACACAAATAGATAGATATATAAATAGATAGATAGTCAAAAATATAGATATAGATAGATAAACTAATATACTGATAGATAATTAGATAGATCAATAGATAGACAAATAAATAGATATATATATTGACATATAGATAGATAGAAAGATATATAAATATAAATAAAGATAGATAGATATACAAATAAACATATATACAAATAAATAGATAACCAAATAGAAAGATAAACAACTAGATAAATAGATAAATAAATAGATAGATAGATAGTCAGATAAATATATAGTTAGACTAATATATAGATAGATAGTTTGATAGACAAAAAGACATTTAGACATTTAGGCTGATAGATATAAATATTTATAGATAGACAATTAGATAAACAGATAGATAGAAAGATATATAAATAGATAGTTAGACACATAGATAGATAGATATATAGGTAGATAAAGAGATAGATAGATAGATTAATAGATAGATATATAGATAGATAGATAGATAATCCTATAGATAGAAAGACAAATAAACAAATAGACATATAGACAGATAAACAGATATACACATAGGTAGATATATAGATAGATGGTTGGACATATAAATAGATAGATAGATGAATACATATATAGATAAATAGATAGATAGATACAGATAGACAGACGATAATATATAGAAAATATAATAAAATATAGACATATTGACAGATAGACAGATTAGATAGATAGATAGATAGACAGATAGACAGACAGATAGATAACTAGAGGGACATGAGAGATGAGAGAGAAAGAGATAGACAAACAATATATGGGGAAAGATGAGAGATCGGTTGTGAGACAGAGAGATTGATAGAATGATAGACTATTACACGATAGATAGA
>JAREIK010002008.1:38829-107576 GCA_029783825.1 Sapria himalayana
TAAATAGACACATAGAGAAAGACAAATTGACAAATTGATTGATACACATATAGATTGATACATATATAGATAAATAGAAAGATAAATGGATAGATAGATAAACATACACATAGAGAGATGTACAGATTGAAAGATAAAGATATATAAAGATAGACAAATTGAGAAATTCTCAGATTTGTAGATAGACAAATAGACTGATAGACATATATATAGATTGATATTTAAATATATTGATAGGTAAATAGATCTACAAATAGAGATAAATAGATATATTATAGATAGATATACAGATTGACAAATCTACAAAAAGCTAGCTATATAAATAGATAGATATACACATAGATAGATAGATAGATAAATATGTATTTAGATGGATTTATAGATATATAGACAAATGGATAGAATTATAGATAGGTAGCAAGATAGACAAATGGAAAGATATATAGATAAAATGATAGATAGATTGATAAACTCATAGACATATAGATAGAAAGATAGCTATATATATAGAGAGACAGATAGATGGATGGACATAGAGACAAATAGACATATAGATAGAAGGATAGCTAGATATATTGATAGACAGATAGATAGATAAACATAGAGACAAATAGACAGATATATAGATGGATAGATGGACATATATATATATATATATATATTCATAAAATGATAGATAAATAGATAAACATATTAATAGATATATAGATAAGTAGATAGGTATATAGACAGATAGAGAGATAGATAAATTAGATAGATAGAAAGAAAGACAAATAGATAGATAGATAAATAGATAGACAAATTGATATAAAAACATATAGACAAATAAACATTTAATTGATAGATAGTCAAATAGATAGATATATAGATATATAGATATATAGATATATAGATATATAGATATATAGATATATAGATATATAGATATATATTTAGATTTACAGATAGACAAACAGATAGATAGATAGATGGATAAACTAATAGTCTGATAGGAAGAAAGACAATTAAATAGTACGATAGAAAAATAGACACATAGACAAATAGATTTTTAATTAGTTAGTGAATTAGACAAATAGAAATATAAACATAACGATAGATTGATAGTTTGTTAGATAAACACATAGATAAATAGACATATAGATGAATAGATAATTAGAAAGTTACACATATAGAGAGAAAAAAAGATCAAAAGATATAGATATATATAGACTTATATACAGATAAATAGATAAACATATATATTGTTAAATAAATTGATAGATAGACATATAAATAGATAGAAAGATAGATATATGGATATACACATAATTTATAGACTAATAGACTAATAGATAGATAGAAAGATAGATAGATAGATAGACAAACAAATAAATTGATAGAAAGTTAGATAGATAGATAGATAAAGAGATAGATAGAAAGATATATAGATTTATTGATAAATAGATAGATAAAGAAATAAATAGACAGACAAATAGACATACAGATAGATAGATAATTTGATAGATAGGCAGATAAATATATAGATAGTTAGATAGACAGACAGATAGATAGATAGATAGATAGTTACATTGATAGATAAATTGATACATTGACATATATACTAATAGATAGATAGATTGATAGATAGTTAGACAAATTTATAATATAGCTAGATAGATATATATGCAGATAGACATATAGATAGATAGATAGATTGATTGATTGATTGACATATTGACATATAGATATATAGATAAATAGATAATCAAATTATTAAAAGATAGATAGATAGTCATATAGAAAGATAGACAGCTAGATAGATAGATTGCTAAAAAGATTGGTATTTATATAGATATATATATATATATATATAGATATATAGATATATACACAAATAAATACATAAAAAAATAGACAGTATTATATTTAGATAGATAGTAAGATAAATAGATAGATAGATAGATATGTATATAGATTGATAAATATATAGTAGATAGATAAATAGATAGATAGATAGATAGATAGCTAGACATATATACTGATAGACGTGTAGATAGTTACAGTGACAAATTTTTTCATATTCTGAAGAAGTCAAAATTTAGTTATTTTTTTAATTTATTTAAATAATTTTTAGAATAAATAGATGAATAAATAAAAACAACACAAGCAGAAGACCGTGCCATGACATCGACACGTGGCTGCTCCATGCACGGTCAAGTGTCAAAAACAAAGAAAGAAAAACTATTATTAAAAAATATATTTTTATATTATTATAAAAGAAAACATCGGGAATCCAGAAAATGGGATGATGGGGAAAGAAAAAAAAGCATACTTTAGGGGAGAAAGATACACAATGAAGATGACAAAAAAAATAAAATACTCGTTGATTTTCTTTTGATCATATGGATTATTCTAAAATCGGAATAAAATAGTCTATGAACTAAAGTTACTCTACATAATGAGATTTTTAGTTTACTATTAAATTTATTGTCTCCATGAAATTTTTCGGAGGGTAGTAGTTTTCTTTTATTGTAATTTCTTTCTATTTAAAGACCATAATGATAATGTTTTAAATTTCAATTTGAATTGTTAAGAATTTCATTAGGAATTGTTAATTGGTAAAAAGTTTCTGTATTTCATTTAGTAAAATTTAGTTCAGAATGAATTAGATTTTGATTGTTATAATTGTGTGTGAAACATCAAACGAAATGATATAATTGTATTTCATATGCACGGGAACATTCCATATAAATGAGTGGGTGCTTGATATATATATATATATATATATATATATATATATATATACATATAAAGGAATATGAATTATATTTGGCGAACATGGATTAAAAGAATATTTAGACTAAGTTGCGTCCTATTTCATTCTGGAGCATGGCTAATATAAATATGCTAACTTGAATTGGGACAATAGCCCGTCAGAGAAACACGGTGATTTTTGGATAATATCTATGAAAAAAAAATATTTTATCAGAAAATATCCAATATGTTTTTCGGAGGAAGTCTATATTTCTAAAAGTTTATCCAAGAAAAACATATTTTGTTTGGATAAATGTCCAATATGTTTTTCAGAGTATGTCATTTTTGGAAAAAATCTAATATATATATATATATATATATATATAATATCACACATGGTTTTGGCATGTGTGAGGGTGTCGATGGGACTCAAGAATATGAGCATATAAATATTTCATCTATAATTATTTTAATGTAAATATTATACTTGAGTGGGTATTAATAATATCCATGATATTTTATGAGCACTTAGATATGGAGTAGCCCTATAGGAGTTTACCACTATAGAGCGTTGTTCGCTCCATTGCGGGACCCCTTTCAGGTATAGGTCCAGGACAAATGATTGATCCACATGTGAGATCGCACATGTGAAGGGAAGATAGTAATGGCTTAAATAATATTTTGTGTTTTTTATTCCACTGAAAAAATAAAAGAAAAAAATTGTGTACACTATATTTGAAAAAATTTTATTTTATTACATATTTTATTGTGTGATGGAATGGAGTGGGACCCCCTGAGGGATGGGATGTCACATAAATAGACAGAGTTGATAGATGAATCTATAGATAGATAAAAAAACAAATAAAAAGCACAACAATTAAATGTTCGAGAGATAGATAATAGATAAACATAAAGATAGAAATATTTAAATAGATAGTTAGTTAGATGGTTGGACAAATAAGAAAGATACGATATATATATATAAATAGATAGATAGTTAGCCAGGTACATAGATACACAGATAATTAGATAGACCAGATACATAGATTAATAGATAGAAATAAATTAAATTAGACAAATAGACATATAGTTACATAGATAGCTAGATTGATAGACAAATAGTCAGATAGATAGATAGACAGAATAGACATATAGAGAAATAGTTAGATAGATATACAGATAAACATATATACAATGGACATAGACAGTCAGACAGATAGATAGATAATAGATAGCTACTTAGATATATAAATGACAGACAATATAGATTTGCTGATAGACAATAGAAAGAAAGATAGTTAGACAATTAGATAGATAGATTGATTGAAAGATATACAGTTAGACAGATAGAAACATAGATAGTCTGATAGTTATAAATATAGATAGATAGTCATATAATCAATTAGATAAATAAATAGATAGATAGACAGATATAAAGATAGCTATTTAGATAAATTGATAGATAGATAGACAGACATATATATATATATATATATATATATATATATATATATATATATATATATATCGATAGATAAATAGATAGATAGACACACAGATAGAAAGATAGATAGATAGATAGATCGATAGATAAATAGACAGATAGATATAAATAAAGATTGATAGAGAGATCGACATATAGACAGATAGATAGATATACAAGTAGCTAGAAAGATATAATGATAGATAGATAGATAGATAGACAAATACAAAGATAGATCGAAAGATAGATACATAGATTGATAGATAGACAAATAGATAAATAGTAAGATAGATAGATAAATAGACAAATAGATAGATAGAGAGATAGATAGATATGAAGATATGCTGATAGATAG
Organism: Sapria himalayana; assembly: GCA_029783825.1. Classification (NCBI taxonomy): domain Eukaryota; kingdom Viridiplantae; phylum Streptophyta; class Magnoliopsida; order Malpighiales; family Rafflesiaceae; genus Sapria; species Sapria himalayana. The sequence continues at coordinate 43,401 of JAREIK010002008.1, forward strand.
ATAGATATATTGATCAGTATAGATATATAGACCAGACAAATAGACAAATTATAGATAGATTATATAATTAGATAGAAAAGTAGAAGACTGACTATAGATAGATAGACTAATAGACTGATAGAAATAGACAGATTGACAGATATATTGTAGAGGAAAGAGATAGATTGATAAACAGATAGATAGATTGATAGATTGACAAAAAGATAAATATAAGAAAAGCAAATAGATATTCGATTAATAGATAGATAGCTGGACAGTTTAATGATAGACTAATAGACCAAAAAGATAAATAAACAATTAGATATATAGATCGAAAGTAAAGATAGATAGATCTATAGATAGATAAATAAACAAAAGATAGATAGATAGATAAACATATAGCGATAAAAAAAATAGATAGATAGATATATAAAAAAATAGACAAAATTGACAAATTGATAGACGGATAGATAGATAGAGAGACAAATAGACAAATATAGAGATAGATTGATAGACAAATACATTGATAGATAGATTGATAGACATAAAATCAAATAGACAGATAAACAAATAGACAAATAGATAGATTGATAAATAAACTAATAGATAGATAAACAGATTGACATATAGATAGATATATAGATAGGCATATAAATAAATAGATAAATGGACATATAGATTGATAAATAGATATATAGATAAATAGATAGATAAATAGATAGATAGACATAAAGATAGATACACTCTTAGACAGATAGACAGATAGATTGATTGATTGACTAATAAAAAGATAGACAGATATACAGATAAATGGAAAGAAAAGAAGACAAAAATATAAATAGATAGAAAAATAGATAGATAAATAGAAACTAATGAAGATATATAGATAGATAGATTGATAGTTAGATAGATAGATAGATAGATAGATAGAATTAAAGACAGATAAATACATAGATATATAGATAGATAACTAGATAGATTAATAAATAGACAAATAATAGATAGATATACAAATAGTTAAATTGACAGATATTGATAGATAGTTAGATATAAAGATAAATAGGAAGATAAATAGCTATATAGATAGGTAGAACAAATAGACAAATATAACGAAATTTAGATATGAAAAATAGATAGATAATCAAATAGATAATAGATAATAATATTATAGATTACTAGACTGATAGATTTATATGAATGACACAAGATAAAGTAGATACTATACAAAAAGATAGGATTGAAAGATAGATAACTATAGACAATAGACAAATTAGAAAACAATGATATATAGACAAATAGACAAATAGATAGTTAGACAAAAAGATAGATTGACATATAGATCTAATAGATAGATTCATTGATAAATAGATAGAAAATAGATAGAAAGACATTTAGACAGACAAATAGATAGATAGATAGATTTACACAATAGATAGACAGACAGATAGATATATAGGCAAATGATAAATATTTTGCTAGAAAGATAGACAGATAAATAGATAGATACAAAGACAAATAGGATGATAGATATAGATAGATAAATACATTGATTAATAGATAGAAAATATATACAAATACATAGATAAATAGATAGACACATAGACATATAGACAGATTGACAAATTGATAGACTGGTAGATACATAGATAGGAAAATTATTAGATAGACAGTCAAATAGATAGATAGATAGATACACATATATATAGATAGACAGATAGATATATATAAAGATACATAGAAAAATAGAAAGATAGTTAGTTAGATATACAGATAGACATATAGATAGATAGATAGATGGATAATCCTTGTATATATATAGATATATAGATAAATAGATAATAAATTGAAAATTGATAGACATATAGATAGACAAATAGACTATTAGACATATAGATAAATTGATAGATAGATAGATAGTTAAACACATAGCCTAATAGCATATACAACAAGATCAATTGGAATATATACATTGAGAGAGATATACAAATAGAAAGATAGTCAGATAGATGTATAGATAAACAGATAGATAAATAGATAGATAGGTAGATAGATATTTAGACATATAGACATATAAGTAGATTGATAAATAGATAGATAGATATATCATCTAATAGATGAATAAAGAGATTGAGAATAATAATAGATAAATAGATATATAGATAGACAAATTGAAAAATAGATAGATTGATAGATACAAAGATAGATTGATGGAAAAAGTGACTGATAGATAAATACACAAATAATTAGTTATACAGATAGACGAATAGATAGATAGGTAGATAAATAGATAGATAGGTAGATAGACAGAATGATAGATAGAAAGATAGATATATAGATTGGTATATTGATACATAGACAAATAGACACATAAACCCATAGACATTCATATATATAGACACATATACAGATAGACACATAGGCACATTGTTACATAGGCATATAAACACATATACAGATAGACATATACACACATAACTAGATATACACATTGACACATAGGCACATATAAACATACACACATGGACATAGATAGATAAATAGATACAAAGAGAGATAGATAGAGAGTTAGACAACTAACAATATAGGTAGAAAGATAGTTAGACAAATAGAGAGATAGTTAGTTATATAGATAAACAAATAGAAAGATAAAAAGATAAAAGGATGGATAAGATAGACAGATAGAAAGATAGATAAGACAAATAGATATCTATATACAGATAGCTTGATAAATAGATAGATAGATAGAATATACTAATATATATATATAATAGAAAGATAGCTATATAGATTTACAGATAGACAGATTGATAGATAGATAGATAGACAAATTGACAGATAAACAAAAAATAGATAGACAGTCACACAAATCGTCACATAGTGAGATATATAGAGAGACTAATAGTCAGATAGATAGAGAAGTAGATAGACAATAGATAGATAATTAGGAGATAAGCAGATAAAAAAATATATAGATACACACATATATTTTTAGATAGATAGAAAGATTGATATTTAGATTGATTTGATTGATTGATATGATAGTATATAGATACATATTTAGATAGATATATCGATATAGATAGATAGATAGGTAGAAAGATAGATAGATAATCAAATAGTCATATAGAAATATTGATAGAAAGGAAAACTAGTTCGATAAAGATATATAAAGATAGATAGATAAGCAGCTTTTATAGATAGATAGATAGACAAAGAAACTGATTGATAGATAGTTAGATAGACAAATAGGTATATAACAGTTAGCTAGATATACAATAGACTCGATATATAGAATAGATAAACAATATATTGATACATAGATAGACAGATTTACATTTAGACAGATTGATTGATTGATTATAAAAAATAATTATATAGTTAGAGAGATAGATTGATTGATTGATAGTTAGGAAAATAAATAGATAGATAATTAACAGTTAGATAAATAGAATGATAGATATATAATAGATATATAATATCCCATTATATAAATAGATAGATAGACAAATAGCTAGATTAACAGATAGTCATATAGATAGTTATACAAATAGATAGATGTATACAAAGACAGATAAGGAGATATAAAGAAATGTAGATAGCAAAATAGATATATACACACATATATAGATAAAGATATTAACAAGATAGATAGATAGAGAGATAGATATACATATAGACAAAATATAGATCGATAGAAAGATCGATAGATCAGAATATAGGTAGATATACACATATTCAGATTGAAAGAAAGAAAGATAAATAGATAAGCAGATATGTAGATACATAGTCATTTTAATAGATAGATGGATAGATAGATACATAAATAGATAGATAGATAGATAGATAAAAGATAGCAAGATAGACAAATAGATAGATAAATAGATAGGTATATAGATATACAAATAGATAGATACATAAATAGATAGATTAATAGTTAGACATATAGATAAATAGATTGATAGATAAAAAGACAATTAGATAGATAGAGATATAGATAGTTAGATAGAAAGATAGATATTTAGGCATATTAATAGATAGATACTTAGATAGTTAGACAAATAGATAGATAGATATATAATTATATAAATAGTAGCTAGTTAGGCAGATAGTAAGATAGATAGATAGATTAACAAATAGGCATATAGATAGTTAGACAAATAGACAGATATATACTTTGACAGATTTATAATTAGATAAATACATAGACAGATACATTGATATAGATAGATAAGTAGAAAAATAGTCGATAAATAAATAAATAAATAGATAGATTAATAGATTGATAGAAATATAGACAGATATATATAAAGATAAATAGATAGATAGATAGATAGAATAGATAGATCATAGATAGTAGATAGATAGATATGATAGATAGAATGATAGATAGAATGATAAGCTAGATAGATATATAATGTATGATTATAGAAAGATATATAGATAGACAGATATATGATTGATTGATTGACTAATAGATAAAAAATAGTTAGATTGTTTTTATAGATAACTAGATAAAAGATAGATCGTTCGAAAGTTAGATAAATAAATATCTAGACATATAAACATTTAAAAAATATATTGATAGACAAATATAATGATGGACAGATAAATATAAGATAAATCATAGATATAGATATTGAAATATATATATATATAGGACTGATAGATAGAAATAGAAAATCACAAATATATAGATACACAAATAGATAGATACATAGACAGATATAAAGATAAACAAATAAAAAGATAGAAAGATTGATAGATAGATAGATAAATAGATAAACAAATAGATTGATAGGTCAGATAGACATACAAACATATAGATAGATAAAAAGTGTTAGAGATAAATAGATAGACAGATAGAGAGATGGATAACAGATATACATATAGATAGATAGATAGATAATTGGATAGATAGATATATAAATAGATAGATTGTGAGATTGATTGTTATAGTAAATGTTAGAAATGTAGTTAGATATATAGATAGATAGCAAGATAGATATTAGATAGTTCAATAGATAGATAGATAGAAAGACATGTAAAAATTTTGAAAATTTGATAGATTGACATATAGACATATAGATAGAAAGATAGATAGACAGATAAATAGATAAACATATAGAAAGATAGATAGATAGATAGACATATTGATAGATAGATATACAGACAGACAGACAGATAGATAGATAGATAAATAGATAGACACACACACACACACACACACACACACACATATATATATATATATATAGACAAATATATAAATAGAGATATAGAAAGATAGACAGATAGATAATTATTAGATAGATAGATATATCTATCTAATTAATAGATAGATAGACTAATAGACTAATAAGACTAATAAACTAATAGTCTAATAGACTAATAGATAGATATATTGATACATAGATAGACTGATCAATTGATATACATATAGATTGATAGTCGGATAGATAGATAAATAGATAAATAGATTCAAAGATGATAGAAAGATAGATAGATAAATTGATTGATAGATAGATAAATATAAAATAGGACATAGGAAAATAGGTGGATAGACAGACAATAGATAGTTAGTTAGTTAGATGTTAGATAGATAGAAACTCAAATTGGTAGATAAAAAGATAGAAAGATAGATAGATACTTTGAAAATAGTTAGATAATGGACCTATAGACATATAGACTAATAGAAGGATAAACTGATAGATAGATAGATAAACATATAGAATATTTAAAGATAGACAGATATACAAATAGATAGACAAAAAGATATAAAGATAGATAAAAAGATATACCGCTAGATAGCTATTCAAATAGATAGATAAAAAGATATAAAAATTTGTTTATAGATAAATAAATAGATAGAGATATATCGAGATATACAGATAGATACATATATAAATAGATAGATATACATATAGATAGATATACAGATAGATAGATATACAAAAAGAAAGATAATATTAGACAAATAGATAGATAGACTGATAGACAAATAGAAAAATACATAGATAAACCTATTGACATGAAGATCGATAGATATAAACAAAAATAGGACATGTAGACAAATAGTGAGATAGATATATTGATATTTAGATAGATATATAGACAGATAGATTGATAGACAGATATACAGATTGATTGATTGATTGAAAATTAGAATGATAGATAAATAGACATATAGACAGATATGAAAATAAACATATATATAGATAGATAGATAAGCACATAGGTAGAAAGGCAGATAGACAATAGTTAGATTGAAGGATTGATTGATAGTTAAACAAATAGGTAGTTAGATAGATAGACAAATAGACAAATAGATAGATAGATATATAAAAAGATAGTTAAATAGATAGATAGATAGACACATAGACATATACATAAAAAGATAGATAGAAAGATAAACAAATAGACAACTATATATAGATATATAGATAGATAGATATTTATTGATTTTTGACAAATTGACACTTAGATAGATAGCTATAGAGATGGATAGTTAAATAGATAGACATATAGACAGATAGATAGACAAATAGATAAAAAGATAAAGATAGATAGTTAGACATATATGACATAAACACATATATACATATAGTATGATATACATATAGATAGATAGACAAATAGATAGATATATATATATATATATATCTATATATATATATAGACACATCGAAGGGTAGATAGATAAATAGATTGATAGACACATAGATAGTTAGATATTTAAATAGATAAACATTTTCATAGATAGATAAATAGATAGAAATAAATAGATATATATATATAGTATATATATATATATATATTTAGATCAAAAGATATATATACAATTAGATAGATATTTAAATAGATAAATAGATAGATAGACAGTTATATAGACAGATAGAAATATAGATAAATAGATTAATAGTTAGATAGATCGATAGATAGAGAGATAGGTAGATAGACAGACAGACAGATAGATATATAGATAGATCGAAAAATATATAAGCAGATAGATACATTGACAAATAGATAGATAGCTAGATAGATTTATAGATAGATCATCAGATAGATAGAAAAACAAATATAGAGATAGAATGATAGAAATCATTATATTGGCTGAGAGGAAGATAAACATATAGAGACATAGATAGATAGTTAATTAGATAGATATATAGATTGAAAGGTAGATAGACAGATAAATATTTTGTTAGATAGATAGATGGATAGATACAAAAATTGACATATATACAGATAAATGGATAGATAGATAAATAGATAGTTAGACAAATATATATATATATAAATAGATAAGAAGATAGATAGATAAACAAATATAGAGAAAGAGAGATATATCAGTAGTTAGATAAATAATTCGAAATATAAAAATATAGAGAGATAGAAAGATTGATGGGTTGAGAGATAGATAGACTGTTACACGCATAATCACATAAAGAGATAGATAGATAGATAGAAAGATATTTAGAAAGACAAATAGATAGATAGATAGACGAACAGATAGATCGATAGATAGATAGATAGATATATAAATAGACAAATATATAGATATATAGATAGAAGGATAGATAGATAGATAGACAAATAGTTAGATAAGTATATATGCTAATAAAAAGATATGTAGATTGTCAAAATGAAAGATTGATAGTTATACATATTGATAGATAGATGAATAGATAGATCAATAACTCAATAGATGGATAAATAGATGGAAAGATACATATATAAATTGATATATAGATATATAGATACACAAATAGACTAATAGACAATTAGATAGGTAGATTGATAGATAAATAGATAGATAGACATATAGACATAAGATAGACATATACATACATACATAGATAGTTAGATAGATAGATAAAGAAATAGATAGATAGACAATTAGATATATAAATAGATCGATAGAATGATAAATAGACAAGTAGACTAATCGACAGACAGATATATAGAGAGTTATGAAGATAGACAGAAAGACATTTAGACTAATAGAAAGATGGACAGATAGATAGATATATAAATAGATAGTTAAATAAATAGATTGATACATAGATAGACAATTGAAAGATAGACTAGAAGACTGATAGATATTTAGATTGCTACATAGATAGATAGACTCATAGATAGATAAATTCATAGATTGATAGATATACAGATAGATATAATGATAAATAGAGAGACATATAGATAGATAGATTGATTAATACATAGATATAACACACACACACACACACACATATATATATATATAGACATATAGATAGAAAGATAGAAATATAGATGGATAGATTGATAGATACATATAAAGATAGATGTATATATAGATAAAAAAACACACATGTGGATAAATAAATAGATAGATATGATAGATACACATAAATTTAAATAGATAAATAGACAAATAGATAGATAGACTGATAGGTATATAGACATATAGATAGATAGATAAATAGACATATAGATAGATACATAGATAAACAGAAGATAGATAGGCAAATACAAAGATAGTCACAAAGGTAGATACATAGATAGGAAAATATACATATAGATATATAGACAAATAGACACATAGACTGATATATTGATTGATATATAGACATCTAGATTGATTGATAGTTATATAGATTGATATATAGATTAATAAAAAGTTAGATAAACATATTGACAGATAGATATATAGATAGAAATATATAAAAACCAATAGTCTAATAGATAGATAGATAGATAGACAGACAGATAGATACATAGATAGAAAAATAGATAGATATACACATAAATAATTAGACAGATATATATTTAACAAATAGATAGATATATAATTATATTGATAGATAGATAAGTAGACTGATAGATTAAAATATAGTTATATAGTTATACACATCGATAAATAGATTGTTATATAGTTAAATACTTAGATAGTTAGACAAATAGACAGATAGATAGATACACAGATAGATAGTTTTTTAGATTGACACATTGAAAGATAAATGGATAGATAAATACATAGACAGATATGCTAGAGTATGCCCTAAAAGGAAATCATTAGATGATTCTTTTGGTACTTTTGTATCATATCATTTATGTAAATAGGCATCATTTTATCATTATTATATTTATTTAGATTTGTGCAAATATTAGATTAATATAATAATGCCATAGAGTGATATTTTCTATTTAATACTACTCTAAATTTTCCAGAGTCAAGTATTAATATTCAAAAAAAGTATTAATACATTAAGACTAGTACGAAGGTTAACTAATATGAGATATTAAGTTACCAAATGAGTAAAAGTTAGATAACAAAAATTGAACTGACCTACTTTGAGAATGTTGCTTGGATTGTTATATAAGTGTAATACATATTCTCATAGTGATTATTATTATGGATTGTCCTTTGACCTGAGTTCACTATAATTCCCTACATAAACAGTTGTATACTTTAGATTCAATAAATGCTACCTGTAACTAAGATGGTTATAAAGTTGTTTACTAGGTATATAATAAATTGTGTATAGAGATGTGATTTATGTAGATGGAATTTCTCTCTTCTATATAATGGAAATGATATCAGTTGGCCCCTTGATTGAATAGGACTACTAAAATACATGGTCATGCTCAAATAAATCAAAATGAGATTATAACTTAATTGTTTTTAAGTTACTTTATTCAAAGATTAAGAAACATATAGATTGATGTGAGGATGGCATGATCCGTGCCACATATATCAATCTAGATATCATAGAAAAAAACTAAGTCATAAAATAAAATAAGTCAAGAAATTAGGATACGTCGAATCTAATATATTTTCATCACTTTGGTTGCAATGAAGTTTTGCTAAATGTTGCTCATTGCTTGTTAATTTAAAATAAGATTTTAAAGTCCCCTCAGACATTATAAAAATGTATTTATTTTTGAGGTTTATTCTATTTTAGATAGATAAAAATAAATTGGGCCTAATCTTAAGTTTGAAATTTAGTTTTAAATCTTATGCTAATTGAATTAAAGAGTTTGGTCCAATTAGTATATGTTTGGAGTTTCAACCTTTAAAATGGACCCAAATTTAAAGCTCATGTTTCTCTCTTTTATTTAATGACACAACCTTTTAAAAATATGTGTCATTAATGACACGTCCTTTTACTAAACGACACTTACTTTTAATAAATGAAACATCCTTTTTGTAAATGACACATCGTTTTAGAAAAGTGTGTGAAAAAAAAAACAAAGGTTTTATATTTTGGGAGAGATAAAAAAATAAAGAAATAACAAAGATAAGTTTATGTGGATAACGCTAGAGGCATGGACACTTGACTGTACTAGGATTCAACCGAACCATTTGGATTCAAAAGTTATTTTTTCTACACTTTAATTAGTAACATCCATGTCCAATGTTTAATTGTATCCACTTGGATCATTGGTTGGTTCCTAGTCCACAACAAAATTATGAAATAAAAATTACAGGAACCGAAACAAGATAGACATATAGAAAGATAGATAATAAAAGAGATAGATATATAGATTGATATATTGATATATAGATAGATAGACATATAGATAGGTAGATAGGGATAAAAGTAGATAAGTAGATAGATAGATAGACAAATAAATAGATAGTTTGATATATAGATAGATAGAAAGGTAGATAGCTCAATATTCATATAGATAAAAAGATAGATAGGCAGGTAGATAGGTTGATATTCAGATAGTTAGATAGATAGATAGACAGATATACAAAAAAACAAATAGATAGATAAACAGATAGATAGAGAGATAAATAGATAGATAGACACATATATGGATTGATAGATAGATAGACAGATAGATACATAGATAAATAGATAGTCAAATAAATATATAGACATATAGATAGATAAACAAATAGACAAATAGAAAGATAGACAAAAAGATAGATAGACATTTAGACATATAGATAGATAGACACATAGAAAGATATATAGATACATAGATAGATAGATAGATAGTAAAATTGTTATATAGACAGATATATAGATAGACAGATAGACAGACAGATAGATATATAGATAGGTAGATAAACAAATAGACAAATAAATAGAAAGACAGACAGATAGATAAACATATATACAAATAGATATGTATACATATTGACAGATAGATAGATAGACTTATAAACTAATAAAGTAATAGATAGATAGGTAGAAAGACAAATAGATAGGTAGATAGATAGATAGCTAGACAGATAGATAGAAAGATTGACAGATAGATAGAAAGATTGACAGATAGATAGAAAGATTGACAGATAGACAAATATATAGATAGATAGATAGATCGAAAGATATATAGATAGATAGTTTGATAGATTGATAGGTAGATAGATAGAAATATAGAAAGAAAGAAATATAGATAGATAGATAAATAGGTAGATAGATATGCATATTGACAGATAGGTAAATATAGAAAAAGATAGATATATAGATAAATAGAAAGATAGATAGATATATGGATAGATAGATAGTTGACATATACACAAATAGATAGATTGACAAATTTATAGATACATAGACACATAGTTAGATAGATAGATAGCCATATAGAAAGTCATAAATAAATAAATAGATAGAGAGATAAAATGTTTTATAAACAAATAGATAGAAAGAAAAATAGATAAACATATAAAAAGATATATAGATATACAAATAGAAATATAGGCCTATAAAGAGATAGACAAATAGATAGCTAGATAATAGATAGATAGTCTTATAGATAAATAGAAAGATATATAGATTGATAGATAGATAGATAGATAAATATATAGATGTGGAGATATATATAGGCAGATGATAAATAGATAGATAGATAGATATATGGATAAATAGATAGATATACAGACATATAGATAGATATATAGATAAATAGATAGTCATATAGATAGATAGACTGATAGATAGAAAAATTTTTAAACAAATAGATAGATAGATAGATACAAAATGGATATATAGATAGATAGATAGATAGATGATCTATATATAGATTGATAGGTAGACAGATATACATATTGATAAATAGATATATATATATATATAATAGATAGTTTCACAATTAGATTCATAGATTGACAAACATATAGATTGTTACATATATAAATATACAGACAAAAAGATAGATTAAAACATAGATAGACATATAAAAAGATAGATAGATAGATAAATAGACTGATAGATAGATAGACCAATAGGTAGGTAGATAGATAGTTAGATAGAGAGATATACATATTGATAGATAGGTAGTTAAGTAAATAATTAGAAATAAATAAAGATAGATACAAAAATAGACAGATAGATAGATATACAAATAGTTACATAGATACCTAGATAGATAGTTTGATATGAAGAAAGAAAGAAAGATAGATACATAGATAGATATTTATAAAGATATTTAGAGAAATAGATAGAAAGATTATAGATAAAAAAATATAATTACAGAAATATAGACTTATAGACTAATAGGCTCAAAGAATGATATATAGAAAAATAGTAAGATTATTAGATATATAGATAGATATACAAATAGACACTTAGATAGTTATACAAATAGATAGTTAGACACAGCTAGATAAAAAATTTATAATTTGGTAGATAGATAGATAGAAAAATAAACATATACGTATATACATATATAGATCGATAGACATATAAATAAATAAATATTTAGACAAATAGATAGATAGATTATAGATAAACAAAAGGGCTTATAGATAGATAGACTGATAGACAAATAGACTAATAGAATGAAAGATAGATAGAGAGAAAGATATATAAACAATTACATGGGTAAACAAATAGATAGTTAGACACATATAAAGATAACAGATTGATAAATTTTCAGATAGATAAATAGACAAAAGGACATATACACATAAACTCATATAGATAGACAAAAGGACATATATATAAATAATTACAAATAGATAGACACTTAGAAAGATAGTTAGATCTTGAAATATTCAAATAGATAGATAAACAAATATACATTAGACAGATAGATAGACATATATATATGGATATATAAAGATATAGATAGATAGATATACAGATAGATAAATAGATAGATAGACTAAAAAATTGATTGACATATAAATAGATTGATAGATATATAGATATATATGTATATATAGATAGATTGATTGAATTAATGATAAATAGATAGATAGATAGATAGATAGATAGATAGACATATATACACATAGAATGATAGACATATAGTCAAATATATAGATTTATAGATAGATAGACATATATACAAATAGACAAATAACAGACAAATATATAAATAGATAGAAAGATAGTTATATAGTTAGACAGATATGCAAATAGATAGTTTATAGTTAGATAAATAGGTAAATAGATAGATAGATAAATAGATTCACATATTTACATATTGATAGATTGGTAAATACATAGAAAGAGATAGAAAGATAGATAGATAAATAGTTTGTCAAATAGACAAATAGATAAATAGAATGATAGACAAATAGTAAGATATATAATAAAAGGTAGATAGATAGACACAAATATATTTTAATAAATAAATAGATAATAGATAGATAGATAGATAAATAGAATGATAGAAGATAGACTAAAAGACTAATAGGTTGAAAGACGAATAGACAGAAAGACAATGAGAAAGCTAGATAGATAGATAGTTAAACTAGTTACTAAATTAGATAGTTAGACAAATAGATAGATAAACAAATTGATAGATTGATATGTATACAGATATAGAAATAGTCAAATATACATATACACATATTGATAGATTAACAAATAGATAGATAAACAGATAGACACATAAAAAGATAGATAGATATATAAAGAAATAGACATATAGATAAATAGACAAATATACATATAGACAGATTGACAGATAGATAGTTAATTAGATAGATAGATAAATAGAAAAATAGTTATAGAGATAGATATTTTGATAGACTGATTGAGTAATATATTTGATTGACATATAGATAGATAGATAGATATAAATAAATAAATAAATAATAATATATATATATATATATATATATTTATTTATTTATTTATTTATTTATTTATTTATATATGTATAGATAGATAGATAAATTTAATGATAAATAGATTTATAGATAGGAAAATAGGCAGATACATAGACTTATAGATAGACAAATAGATAGAATGATAGATATAAACAATTAGACAATTAAATAGATAGATATTTAGATAGATCGATAGATAAACAAATAATCAATAAGATAGTTAGAAAGATTTATAGATAGATAGATATATAGATAGACAGATAGATAGATGGATAGATAGATAGATAGAAAAATACATAGATAGACAAAGAGAATGATAGATAAACAAATTGACCATTAGATTGATAAATGATAAACAAGTGGAAAGATAGAAAGATAGGTATAAAGATAGATATATAGATAGACATATATGCAAATAGATAGATAAATAGATAGATAATATATATAAAGATAAATAGATAGAAAATAGATAGATAGACATATAGATAGATAGAGAGATAGGAAGATAAGTTTATAGATAAAGAGAAAATTGACTAGTCACAGAAAAAAATAGATAGAAAAATAGATAGATAAATAGATTGGTTGATAGATAGATACCTAGATAGATAGATAGACAAATAAACAGAAAGACTAATAGACTGATAGACTGATATAAAGTTATATAGTTATATAGATAGATAATTAGACATTTAGATTGTTAGGCAGATAAATAAATAAATAGATAGATAAATAGATATATAGATTTTTTTTGATTGACTGATTCATAAATATATATATAGATAGATAGAAAGATAAACAAATATACAAATTGATAGAAAGATAGATTGATAAATAGATAAATAGATTACTAAAAATATAGATAGAAGGACAAAATGAGAGATCAATAGATAAATTGACAAATAGATAGATAAATATAAAGATAGATAGATATATATGCAGATTGATGGATAAATAGATAGACAAATTGATATATAAAGAGATAAATAGATAGACAGAAAGATACAGAGATAAAGTGATATATAGATGGATAGATAGAAAGAAAGATAGATAGATAAATAGATAGACTAATAGACAAATAGCAAGATTGATAGATAACAAATAGATAGATATATATAGAGAGAGGCATATAGATAGATAGATAGATAGATATAAAAATAGTTAGATAGATATATATATAGATAGACAGACAGATAGAGAGATAGATAGATAGATAGAAAGTTAGATAAATAGATAGACAGAATGAGAGATAGAAAGATATACAACTTAAAGATATATAGATAGATTGACAGATAGACAAATCGACTGATAGGTAGATAGGCATATAAGCATATATACAAATAGAAAGATTGACAGAAAGACATATAGACATATTGATAGAAAGATAGATAAATAATTTTCTAAATAGACAAATACACAGATAGGCATATATATATAAATACATATATAGATAGATAGAAAGATAGACAGATAGTCAGATAGACTGATATACACATAGGTAGATAAACATATATACAAATAGATAGATAGATAGATTAATAAATAGATATATAGATAGATAGATAAACTCAGAGATAGATTATAGATAGTAGATAGAAAGATATACAGATAGATTGATAGAAAGATAGACAGATAGATGGATAGATAGATGGATAAATAGTTTGCTAGATATACAAATACACAGATAGACATATATATAAATACATATATAGATAGATAGAAAGATAGACAGAAAGTTAGATAGACTGATATGCAAATAGGTAGATAAACATATATACAAATAGAAAGATAGATAAATTAATAAATAGATATATAGATAGATAGATAAACTCAAGGATAGATTATAGATAGTTAGATAGAAAGATAGACACATAGATGGATAGAAAGATAGACAGATAGATGGATAGATAGATAGATAGATAAATAGATAGATGGATATACATATAGATAGATAGGTAGATATGAAGCTCGTTAGATTGATAAATAGATAGAGTGATAGATAGTCAGATAAAAAGATAGATATATAAATAATATGAAGATAGATAGATATATAGAAACATTGATAGATATAAATATAGATTGATAGAAAATTAGATAGATTGATCGATAGATAAATAGAAACACAATTATATAGTTACATATATAGATAGATAGACAATTAGATAGGTAGATAGATAGACATGATAGATAGATAGATAGATAAAAATATATATAAATATATAGAGAAATAGATGGAGAAATAGATGGAGAAATACATAGATTGAAAGATAGACAGATAAATAGATAGAAAAAAAAAATAGACAAATAGTTAGATAGATAGATATATTGATTGAAAAATAGATAGAAAATAGATAGATAGAAGATAGATAGATTGATAGACATATCAATAAATAAATGATTGATAAACATATAGATAGATAGATAGATAAATAGATAGATAGATTAACAGATATGATGATAGATAGATATATAGATTGATAGATTGATTGATTAATAGAAAGACAAATAGAGAGATAGACACATACAAATAGACAAATAGAATGATAGATAGATTGAAAGATAGATAGATAGATAGATAGTCATATAATAGATAGATATATAGACAAATAGATAGATAAATAGATAGAGAGATAGAGAGATAGATAGAAAGATTGATAGATATAAACTTAGACAGATAGATTGAAAGATATAAAGGTAGATAGGCATATACAAAGATAGAAAGATAGGTGAATAATATATACATATATATAGAGTTCATTAGATAAATAGATAGACCAATAAACATTTAGTCATATAGATAGATAGAAAGATATATAGATTGACATATAGACATATAGATTAATAGAAAGAGAGATCGACATAAAAAGACTGATAAAAAGATATACATATTGAATAATAGATAGACTCTTAGATATATAAATAGTCAGATAGATAGATAGATAGATAGATAGACATATAGACATATTTGCTAAATTTTCATTTAGACAAATAGATATATAGATAAATAGATAGATTGATAGAAAAATTATCATATAAATATAAAGACATATACTAAGAAAGATAGATATATAGATTGACTAATAACTGACAGATAGATAGACAAGTAGATCGATACACATAAAGATAAACAGTCAGATAAACAGATATATAAATAAAAAGATATACAAATTGACAGATAGATAAATATATAGATAGATAAATAGATAGATAGATATAGATAGTTAATTAGATATACAAATACACAGATAGGAAAATAAGCATATATATAGAGAGACAGACAGATAGATAGATAGATAAAGAATAAGATTGTTTTATAGTTTGATTAATATAAAGATGGACAAATATAGATATAGACATATATGTATATAGGCAAATATGTAGAAAGTTAGATATACACAATGATAGATAGCCAGATTGTCAGAAAGGAAAATAAATAGATAAACAGATAGATAGACAGATAGATAGGTAGGTATATAAATAGACATATATATATATAGATAGATAGACATAAAGATAGATAGCTAGATTTACTAATGACTAATATACTTATAGATAGAAACATAGTTATATAGTTAAAGAAATAGAAAGAAATAAAGATAGATAGATACATACATACATTCATAGATTTATAGTTTGACAAATTAATAGACACGCATATAGATAGATAAACAATACGTAAAAAGATAGATATACTAATATATAGATAGTCAAATATAGATAGTATAATTCAAAAGTTATACAGATAGATAGATAGATATTTAGATAGATAGATAAATAGATAGATAAATAGATATATATATACAAATAAACTAATAGACACAAAAATAGATAGATATATAGATAGACATTTAGAAAGATAGATAAATAGATAGATAGATGTATAGATATCAAACTAGAAAGAAATATAGAAAGATAAGATATATATATATATAAAGATAGATAGATAGATAGACATAAACAAATAAAAAAAGATAAACCAGTAACCAATTAGATAGATAGATAGAGAAATCGATACATAAAGAGATAGACTATAGAAGTTTAGATAGACTGATAGATAGAACCATTGTTAAATAGTTTAACAAATAGTGATATACATAGTTAGACAAATTGACAAATATAGAGATAGGTAGATAAATTGATACTTTTTATTTGTTTATACATAGTTTAATAGTTTAACAAATAAATTATTAACAGATATATTGATTTGTATCTTATTATTAATTTAAAACAAATAAATCTTATTATTTGTTTATTTAAACTATTTAATAATTTGTAACCAATACATAGTTAAATACTGAAACCATTAAAATTATACTATTTAATAGTTTGTATCTTATTATATAATTTGTTTATGATAATATTTATTTGTTTATTTATTAAACTAATTATTTGGTAATACATTTTCATTTGCTATTGAATCATTTTAGGTTTTCATATTATATTTTAAGTAATATGAATCTTAATCATTATAGATTTTTAATTAATATTTTTAATTTAATAGAATATCTATCAATAAAATTGATTATATTGAATTTATATTATATATAATTATTATGATTATTATAAATAAATATTGTATTAACTCTTTAAAAAAATTTTGAAATTATTATATTTTCAAAGGTTATAACCTTAAAAATATGATAAAAAATAATAAAAATAAATTTTTTGTTATTTAATTTTTTAAATAAAGCCTATAGACCATTAAATGTCTGCTTACTTAAATCAGTAAGCTAATAAACCCCGAAATCCCTAAATACATAAACCTTTTAATATCTGTATACTACTTTATGAATAATAAATCTCATTTTTATGTCTATTTATTATAATTTTTAATATTCATTTTAATTATTTATCGTATAATTTTTTACAAAAATTAATTACAAAATAAATTTCGAGCAAGACAAACATCATTTAAATAATTGATTTTTAATAAAAAAAATATACGCTAATAAAAAGAAGGAAAAATTTAAAAAATAAATATTATTATTTAGTAATATATTTTGATTTGATTTTGAATTATTTTGCGTCATGTAAATATATTTTGATTATAATTTATAATTTTATTAATAGCTTATTAATTTAATTTTTGATCATTATTATAATTTCTATCATTAAAATTATTTATATTAAATTTATTTGATATATAATCAATAAGATTAATATAATTATAAATGGACTTCACATTTCAAAAAATTTTAAAAATTATCATATGTTCAAAGGTTATAACCTTTGAAAATAAAAAAAATCTAAGAAAAAAATTTCTTATTTTTATTATTTAAGTAAAATCTATAAACCACAATATGCCTAAAAACATAAATTGCTAAACTCCTAAACAAAAAACTCCTAAATAATCAAACCAATAAACCGGTATTTCATATATAATTAATCACAAATGTGATTTTAATTTGTATTCATTATAATTTTAAATATTCATTTTAATTATTTATTAGTTTATTTTTTATAGAAATGTTAATTACAGAGTAAATAATGAGTGAGACAAATATAATTTTAATAATTTATTTTTTATTCAAAAAAATATATAAGCTTATAAAAAGAACTAAAAATTTAAAAACAAAAAATTATTATTTAGTAAAATATTTTACTTTGATTTTTAATCATTGTATATAGGTTTTTAAATTATATTTTAATAACTATCAATCTTATTAATATTAGTTTATTAATTTATTTTTTGTTCATTATTATAATATCTATCAATAAAATTATTTACATTGAATTTTAATGTTTTATAATTATTAATATTTATATAACTAAATATTATTTTTACTTTTAAAAAAAAATTTAAAAATTATTATATTTTCAAAGGTTATAACCTTCAAAAATGATAAAAAATCTCAAAAATAATTTTTTATATATTTATTATTTAAATAAAAATTATAAATCACTAAATACTTATACTTTTAAATCTATAGTATCCTAAACCACAAAACCCCCTAAATACTTAAAGCATTAAACCTATATAACCTATATAATAAATGATAATTATAATATCTATCAATAGTTTATTAATTAATCTCTATGTTATTATTAATAGATTATTAATTTAATTTTTGATCATTATTATTATATCTATCAATAAAATTGTTTAAATTGAATTTAAATGATATATAATTATTAATATTGATATAACTAGAGATTGTATTCACATTTCAAAAAATTTTAAATATTATAATATTTTCAATGGTTATAACCTATGAAAATGATAAAAAATTGCAAATTTTTTTTGTTATTTTATTATTTAAATAATACCTGTAAACCACTAAATGCCTAAAAACATAAATCACTAAACTCCTAAATAATAAAACCTCTAAATACTTAAACCATTAAACTAGTATACATTAATCATAAATCATAAATATCATTTAAATTTGTATTCAATATAATTTTTAATTTTTATTTTAATTATTTATCAGTTTATTTTTATAGAAATATTAATTACAAATTAAATTATCAATGAGACAGATCTAATTTAAATTAAACTAGTATACCCTAAATAATAATTAATAAATCTCAATATTATTGTTTTCATTATAATTTAAAATATTCATTTAATTAGTTATTTGTTCATTTTTATATAAATATTAATTACAAAATAAATTATGAGTTAGATAGATATAATTTATATAAATTAATTTTCATCAAAAAAATATAGATAAACTTGTTAAAATAAAAAAAATTTCAAAACAAATAATTATTATTTAGTAATACATTTTCCTTGCTTTAGAATCATTTTAGGGTTTCATATTATATTTTAAGTAATATGAATCTTATTCATTATAGATTTTTAATTTATTTTTTGAGAATTATTAGAATATCTATCAAAAAAATTGTTTATATTGAATTTATATTATATATAATTATTATGATTATTATAAATAAATATTGTATTCACTCTTGAAAAAAATTTAAAAATTATCATATTTTCAAGGGTTATAACCTTGAAAATATGATATAAAATAATAAAAATAATTTTTTTTATTTCATTTTTTAAATAAAGCCTATAGACCATTAAATGCATGCTTACTTAAATCAGTAAGCTCATAAACCATGAAACACCTAAATACATAAATTATTTATCATCTATATACTACTTAATGAAAAATAAATCTCATTTTTATGTCTATTTATTATAATTTTAAATATTTATTTTAATTATTCATATTTTAATTTTTTACAAAAATAATTACAAAATAAATTTCGAGTGAGACAAATATTATTTAAATAATTGATTTTTAATAAAAAAAATATGAGCTTATAAAAAAATGAAAATTTTAAAAATTAAATATTATTATTTAGTAATATATTTTGATTTTATTTTGAATCTTTTTGCGTCTTTTAAATATATTTTAATTCATATTTATATTTTTATTATTAGTTTATTAATTTAATTTTTGATCATTATTATAATATCTATTAATAAAATTATTTATATTGAATTTATATGATATATAATTAGTAAGATTAATATAATTATACACGGTATTCACATTTCAAAAAATTTTAAAAATTATCTTATTTTCAAAGGTTATAACCTTTGAAAATCAGAAAAAAATCTAAAAAAAAATTTCTTATTTTTATTATTTAAGTAAAATCTATAAACCACAAAATGCCTAAAAACATAAATTGCTAATCTCCTAAACAACAAAACTCCTAAATAATCAAACCAATAAACTGGTATACCATATATAATAAATCACAAATCTCATTTTAATTTGTATTCATTATAATTTTAAATATTCATTTTAATTATTTATTAGTTTATTTTTTATATAAATGTTAATTACAAAATAAATAATGAGTGAAAGAAATATAAATTTAATAATTTATTTTTTATTCAAAAAAAAATATTAGCTTATAAAAAGAAGTAAAAATTAAATTACAAAAAATTATTTTTAGTAATATATTTTTATTTGATTTTGAATCATTGTAAATAGGTTTTTAAATTATATTTTAATTACAATCAATCTTATAAATAATAGTTTATTAATTTATATTTTGATCATTATTATAATATCTATCAATAAAATTACTTATATTGAATTTTAATGTTTTATAATTATTAAGATGATATAACTAAATATTATTTTTTATTTTGAAAAAAAATTTAAAAATTATTATATTTTCAATGGTTATAACCTTCAAAAATGATAAAAAATCAAAAAAAATAATTTTTTTATAATTTTATTATTTAAATAAAAATTAAAAATCACTAAATACATAAACATTTAAATCTATAGACTTCAAAACCCCAAAATCCCCTAAATACTTGAAGCATTAAACCTATATAACCTATATAATAAAGGATAATTATAATATCTATCAATAGTTTATTAATTAATCTGTATCTTATTATTAATAGTTTATTAATTTAATTTTTGATCATTATTAATATATCTATCAATAAAATTGTTTATATTGAATTTATATGATATATAATTATTAATATTAATATAACTAAAGATTGTATTACATTTCAAAAATTTTAAATATTTTATATTTTCAAAGGTTATAACCTATTAAAATGAGAAAAAATTACAAATTTTTTTTGTTATTTTATTGTTTAAATAATACCTATAAACCACTAAGTGCCTAAAAACATAAATCACTAAACTCCTAAACGACAAAACCTCTAAATACTTAAACAATTAAACTAGTATACATTAATAATAAATCATAAATATCATTTAAATTTGTATTCTATATAATTTTTAGTTTTATTTTAATTATTTATCAGTTTATTTTTATAGAAATATTAATTACAAATTAAATTATCAGTGAGACAGATCTAATTTAAATTAAACCAGTATACCCTAAATAATAAATAATAATTCTCAATATTATTGTTTTCATTATAATTTAAAATATTCATTTTAATTAGTTATTTGTTTATTTTTATATAAATATTAATTACAAAATAAATTATGAGTTAGATAGATATAATTTATATAAATTATTTTTCATCAATAAAATATAGATAAACTTTTTAAAATAAAAAAAAAATTAAAACAAATAATTATTATTTAGTAATAAATTTTCCTTTTCTTTTGAATCATTTTTGGTTTTCATATTATATTTTAAGTAATATCAATCTTATTCATTATAGATTTTAATTTATTTTTTGAGAATTATTAGAATATCTCTCAATAAAATTGTTTATATCAAATTTATATTATATATAATTATTATGATTATTATAAATAAATATTATATTACTCTTGAAAAAAATTTAAAAATTATTATATTTTCAAAGGATATAACCTTGAAAATATGAGAAAAAAATAATAAAAATAAATTTTTGTTATTTCATTTTTTAAATAAAGCATATAGACCATTAAATGCTCGCTTACTTAAATCAGTAAGCTCATAAACTACGAAACCCCTAAATACATAAACCTTTTAATATCTATATACTACTTATTGAATAATAAATCTCATTTTTATGACTATTTATTATAATATTAAATATTTAATTTAATTATTTATAGTTTAATTTTTTACAAAAATTAATTACAAAATAAATTTCGAGCGAGAGAAATATTATTTAAAAAATTGATTTTTAATAATAAAAAATATAAGCTTATAAAAAGAAAAAAAAATAAAATTAAAAATTATTAATTAGTAATATATTTTGATTTGATTTTGAATCATTTTGCGTCATGTAAATATAGTTTAATTAAAATTTATATTTTTATTAATAGTTTATTAATATAATTTTTGATCATTATTATAATATCTATCATTAAAATTGTTTATATTGAATTTATTAGATATATAATCAAAAGATTAATATAAGTATACATGTTATTCACATTTCAAAAAATTTAAAAAATTATCATATTTTCAAAGGTTATAACCTTTGAAAATCAAAAAAAAATCAAAAATTTTTTTTTTATTTTTATTATTTAAGTAAAATCTATAAACCACAATATGCCTAAAAACATAAATTGCTAAACTCCTAAACAACAAAATTCCTAAATAATCAAACTAATAAACCGTTATACAATATATAATAAATCACAAATCTCATTTTAATTTGTATTCATTATAATTTTAAATATTCATTTTAATTATTTATTAGTTTATTTTTTATAGAAATGTTAATTACAAAGTAAATAATGAGTGAGACAAATATAATTTTAATAATTTATTTTTTATTCAAAAAAAAATATAAGCTTATAAAAAGAAGTAAAAATTAAATAACAAAAAATTATTATTTAGTAATATATTTTACTTTGATTTTGAATCATTGTATATAGGTTTTTAAATTATATTTTAATTACTATCAATCTTATTAATAATAGTTTATTAATTTATTTTTAGATCATTATTATAATATCTATCAATAAAATTACTTATATTGAATTTTAATGTTTATAATTATTAAGATTATTATAACTAAATATTATTTTACTTTTGAAAAAAAATTTAAAAATTATTATATTTTCAAAGGTTATAACCTTCAAAAATGATAAAAAATCACAAAAATAATTTTTTATAATTTTATTATTTAAATAAAAATTATAAATCACTAAATACCTAAACATTTAAATCTATAGACTCCTAAACCCAAAAGCCCCTAAATACTTAAAGCATTAAACCTATATAACCTATATAATAAAGGATAATTATAATATCTATCAATAGTTTATTAATTAATCTTATCTTATTATTAATAGTTTATTATTTAATTTTTGATCATTATTAATATATCTATCAATAAAATTGTTTATATTGAATTTATATGATATATAATTATTAATATTAATATAACTAAAGATTGTATTCACATTTCAAAAATTTTAAATATTATTATATTTTCAAAGGTTATAACCTATGAAAATGAGAAAAAATTACAAATTTTTTTTGTTATTTTATTGTTTAAATAATACCTATAAACCACTAAGTGCCTAAAAACATAAATCACTAAACTCCTAAACGACAAAACCTCTAAATACTTAAACATTAAACTAGTATACATTAATAATAAATCATAAATATCATTTAAATTTGTATTCATGTATAATTTTTAATTTTATTTTAATTATTTATCAGTTTATTTTATAGAAATATTAATTACAAATTAAATTATCAGTGAGACAGATCTAATTTAAATTAACCAGTATACCCTAAATAATAAATAATAAATCTCAATATTATTGTTTTCATTATAATTTAAAATATTCATTTTAATTAGTTATTTGTTTATTTTTATATAAATATTAATTACAAAATAAATTATGAGTTAGATAGATATAATTTATATAAATTATTTTTCATCAAAAAAATATAGATAAACTTTTTAAAAGAAAAAAAAATTTCAAAACAAATAATTATTATTTGGTAATACATTTTCCTTTGCTATTGAATCATTTTAGGTTTTCATATTATATTTTAAGTAATATGAATACTATTCATTATAGATTTTTAATTTATTTTTTGAGATTATTAGAATATCTATCAATAAAATTGATTATATTGAATTTATATTATATATAATTATTATGATTATTATAAATAAATATTGTATTCACTCTTGAAAAAAATTTAAAAATTATTATATTTTCAAGGGATTATAACCTTGAAAATATGAGATAAAATAATAAAAATAAATTTTTGTTAATTCATTTTTTAAATAAAGCATATAGACCATTAAATGCCTGCTTACTTAAATCAGTTAGCTCATAAACCCTGAAACCCCTAAATACATAAACCCTTTAACATCTATATACTACTTAATGAATAATAAATCTCATTTTTATGTCTATTTATTATAATTTTAAATATTCAATTTAATTATTTATAGTTTAATTTTTTACAAAATTAATTACAAAATAAATTTCGAGCGAGACAAACATTATTTAAATAATTGATTTTTAATAAAAAAAAATATAAGCTTATAAAAAGAAGGAAAAATTTAAAAATTAAATATTATTATTTAGTAATATATTTTGATTTTATTTTGAATCATTTTGCGTCATGTAAATATATTTTAATTAAAATTTATATTTTTATTAATAGTTTATTAATTTAATTTTTGATCATTATTATAATATCTATCATTAAAATTGTTTATATTGAATTTATATGATATATAATCAGTAAGATTAATATAATTATACATGGTATTCACATTTCAAAAAATTTTAAAAATTATCTTATTTTCAAAGGTTATAACCTTTGAAAATCAGAAAAAAATTTTAAAAAAAATTTTTATTTTTATTATTTAAATAAAACCTATAAACCACAAAATGCCTAAAAACATAAATTGTTAAACTCCTAAACAACAAAACTCCTAATAATCAAACCAATAAACCGGTATACCATTATAATAAATCACAAATTTCATTTTAATTTGTATTATTATAATTTTAAATATTCATTTTAATTATTATTAGTTTATTTTTTATAGAAATGTTAATTACAAAGTAAATAATGAGTGAGACAAATATAATTTTAATAATTTATTTTTATTCAAAAAAAAATATAAAGCTTATAAAAAGAAGTATAAATTTAAAAACAAAAAATTATTATTTAGTAATATATTTTACTTTGATTTTGAATCATTGTATATAGGTTTTGAAATTATATTTTAATTGCTATCAATCTTATTAATAATAGTTTATTAATTTATTTTTGATCATTATTATAATATCTATAAATAAAATTACTTATATTGAATTTTAATGTTTATAATTATTAAGATTATTATAACTAAATATTATATTTACTTTTGAAAAAAAATTTAAAAATTATATATTTTCAAAGGGTATAACCTTCAAAAATGATAAAAAATCACAAAAATAATTTTTTTATAATTTTATTATTTAAATAAAACTTATATACCACTAAATACCTAAACATTTAAATCTATAGACTCCTAAACCCCAAAACCCCTAAATACTTAAAGCATTAAACCTATATAACCTATATAATAAAAGATAACTATAATATCTATCAATAGTTTATTAATTAATCTCTATCTTATTATTAATAGTTTATTAATTTAATTTTGATCATTATTAATATATCTATCAATAAAATTGTTTATATTGAATTTATATGATATATAATTATTAATATTAATATAACTAAAGATTGTATTCACATTTCAAAAATTTTAAATATTATTATATTTTCAAAGGTTATAACCTATGAAAATGAGAAAAAATTACAAATTTTTTTTGTTATTTTATTGTTTAAATAATACCTATAAACCACTAAGTGCCTAAAAACATAAATCACTAAACTCCTAAACGACAAAACCTCTAAATACTTAAACCATTAAACTAGTATACATTAATAATAAATCATAAATATCATTTAAATTTGTATTCAGTATAATTTTTAATTTTTATTTTAATTATTTATCAGTTTATTTTTATAGAAATATTAATTACAAATTAAATTATCAGTGAGACAGATCTAATTTAAATTAAACCAGTATACCCTAAATAATAAATAATAAATCTCAATATTATTGTTTTCATTATAATTTAAAATATTCATTTTAATTAGTTATTTGTTTATTTTTATATAAATATTAATTACAAAATAAATTATGAGTTAGATAGATATAATTTATATAAATTATTTTTAATCAAAAAATATAGATAAACTTTTTAAAAGAAAAAAAAATTTCAAAACAAATAATTATTATTTAGTAATACATTTTCCTTTGCTTTTGAATCATTTTAGGTTTTCATATTATATTTTAAGTAATATGAATCTATATTCATTATAGATTTTTAATTTATTTTTTTAGATTATTAGAATATCTATCAATAAAATTGATTATATTGAATTTATATTATATATAATTATTATGATTATTATAAATAAATATTGTATTCACTCTTGAAAAAAATTTAAAAATTATCATATTTTCAATGGTTATAACCTTGAAAATATGATAAAAAATAATAAAAATAAATTTTTTGTTATTTCATTTTTTAAATAAAGCTATAGACCATTAAATGCCTCCTTACTTAAATCAGTAAGCTCATAAACCCCGAAACCCCTAAATACATAAACCCTTTAACATCTATATACTACTTAATGAATAATAAATCTCATTTTTATGTCTATTTATAATAATTTTAAATATTCAATTTAATTATTTATAGTTTAATTTTTTACAAAAATTAATTACAAAATAAATTTCGAGATAGACAAACATTATTTAAATAATTGATTTTTAATAAAAAAAATATAAGCTTATAAAAAGAAGGAAAATTTTAAAAATTAAATATTATTATTTAGTAATATATTTTATTTTATTTTGAATCATTTTGCGTCATGTAAATATATTTTAATTAAAATTTATATTTTATTAATAGTTTATTAATTTAATTTTTGATCATTATTATAATATCTATCATTAAAATTGTTTATATTTAATTTATATGATATATAATCAGTAAGATTAATATAATTATACATGGTATTCACATTTCAAAAAATTTTAAAAATTATCTTATTTTCAAAGGTTATAACCTTTGAAAATCCGAAAAAATCTAAAAAAAAAATTTTTATTTTTTTATTTAAATAAAACCTATAAACCACAAAATGCCTAAAAACATAAATTGTTAAATGCCTAAACAACAAAACTCCTAAATAATCAAAACAATAAACAGGTATACCATTTATAATAAATCACAAATTTCATTTTAATTTGTATTATTTATAATTTTAAATATTCATTTTAAATATTTATCAGTTTATTTTATATAGAAATGTTAATTACAAATTAAATTTTCAGTGGACAGATCTAATTTAAATTAAACCAGTATACCCTAAATAATAAATAATAAATCTTAATATTATTATTTTCATTATAATTTAAAATATTCATTTTAATTAGTCATTTGTTTATTTTTATATAAATATTAATTACAAAATAAATTATGAGTTAGATAGATATAATTTATATAAATTATTTTTAATCCAAAAAGTATAGATAAACTTTTTAAAAGAAAAAAAATTTTCAAATCAAATAATTATTATTTACTAATACATTTTCCTTTGCTTTTGAATCATTTTAGGTTTTCATATTATATTTTAAGTAATATGAATCATATTCATTATAGATTTTTAATTTAATTTTTTAGATTTATTAGAATATCTATCAATAAAATCGATTATAATGAATTTATATTATATATAATTATTATGATTATAATAAATAAATATTGTATTAACTTTTGAAAAAAATTTAAAAATTATTATATTTTCAATGGTATAATAAAATAAATTTTTTGTTATTTCATTTTTTAAATAAAGTCTATAGACATTTAAATACGTGCTTACTTAAATCAGTAAGCTAATAAACCCCAAAACCCATAAATACATAAACCCTTTAACATCTATATACTACTTAATGAATAATAAATCTCATTTTTAAGACTATTTATAATAATTTTAAATATTTAATTTAATTATTTATAGTTTAATTTTTTACAAAAATTAATTACAAAATAAATTTTGAGCGAGACAAATATTATTTAAATAATTTATTTTTTTTAAAAAAATATAAACTTATAAAAAGAAAAAAAAATTTAAAAATTAAATATATTTATTTAGTAATATATTTTGATTTGATTTTGAATCATTTTGTTTCATGTAAATATATTTTAATTAAAATTTATAATTATATAAATAGCTTATTAATTTAATTTTTGATCATTATTATAATTCCTATCATTAAAATTGTTTATATTGAATTTATTTGATATATAATCAGTAAGATTAATATAATTATACATGGCCTTCACATTTCAAAAAATTTTAAAAATTATCATATTTTCAAAGGTTATAACCTTTGAAAATCAAAAAAAAATCTAAGAAAAAATTTTCTTATTTTTATTATTTAAGTAAAATCTAGAAACCACAATATGCCTAAAAACATAAATTGATAAACTCCTAAACAAAAAACTCTAAATAATCAAACCAATAAACCGGTATTTCATATATTATAAATCACAAATCTGATTTTAATTTGTATTCATTATAATTTTAAATATTCATTTTAATTATTTATTAGTTTATTTTTTATAGAAATGTTAATTACAAAGTAAATAATGAGTGAGACAAATATAATTTTAATAATTTATTTTTTATTCAAAAAAAAATATATAAGCTTATAAAAAGAAGTAAAAATTTAAAAACAAAAAATTATTATTTAGTAATATATTTTACTTTGATTTTGAATCATTGTATATAGGTTTTTAAATTATATTTTAATAACTATCAATCTTATTAATAATAGTTTATTAATTTATTTTTTGTTCATTATTATAATATCTATCAATAAAATTACTTACATTGAATTTTAATGTTTTATAATTATTAATATTATTATAACTAATATTATTTTTACTTTTGAAAAAAAATTTAAAAATTATTATATTTTCAAAGGTTATAACCTTCAAAAATGATAAAAAATCTCAAAAATAATTTTTTATATTTTATTATTTAAATAAAAATTATAAATCACTAAATACTTAAACTTTTAAATCTATAGTCTCCTAAACCCAAAACCCCCTAAATACTAAAGCATTAAACCTATATAACCTATATAATAAATGATAATTATAATATCTATCAATAGTTTATTAATTAATCTCTATCTTATTATTAATAGTTTATTAATTTAATTTTTGATCATTATTAATATATCTATCAATAAAATTGTTTAAATTGAATTTAAATGATATATTTTTATTAATATTAATATAACTAGAGATTGTATTCACATTTCAAAAAATTTTAAATATTATTATATTTTCAAAGGTTATAACCTATGAAAATGATAAAAAATTGCAAATTTTTTTTGTTATTTTATTATTTAAATAATACCTATAAACCACTAAATGCCTAAAAACATAAATCACTAAACTCCTAACGATAAAACCTCTAAATACTTAAACCATTAAACTAGTATACATTAATCATAAATCATAAATATCATTTAAATTTGTATTCAGTATAATTTTTAATTTTTATTTTAATTATTTATCAGTTTATTTTTATAGAAATATTAATTACAAATTAAATTATCAGTGAGACAGATCTAATTTAAATTAAACCAGTATACCCTAAATAATAAATAATAAATCTCAATATTATTATTTTCATTATAATTTAAAATATTCATTTTAATTATTTATTTGTTTATTTTTATATAAATATTAATTACAAAATAAATTATGAGTTAGATAGATATAATTTATATAAATTATTTTTCATCAAAAAAATATAGATAAACTTTTAAAAAAAAAAATTTCAAAACAAATAATTATTATTTAGTAATACATTTTCCTTGCTATTGAATCATTTTAGGTTTTCATATTATATTTTAAGTAATATGAATCTAAATCATTATAGATTTTTAATTTATTTTTTTTGATTTATTAGAATATCTATCAATAAAATTGATTATATTGAATTTATATTATATTTAATTATTATGATTATTATAAATAAATATTGTATTCACTCTTTAAAAAAATTTAAAAATTATTATATTTTCAAGGATTATAACCTTGAAAATATGAGAAAAAATAATAAAAATAAAGTTTTTGTTATTTCATTTTTTAAATAAAGCATATAGACCATTAAATGTCTGCTTACTTAAGTCAGTAAGCTCATAAACCCTTTAAAATCTATATACTACTTAATGAATAATAAATCTCATTTTTTGTCTATTTATTATAATTTTAAATATTCAATTTAATTATTTATAGTTTAATTTTATACAAAAATTAATTACAAAATAAATTTCGAGCGAGACAAACATTATTTAAATAATTGATTTTTAATAAAAAAAATATAAGCTTATAATAAGAAGGAAAAATTTAAAAAATTAAATATTATTATTTAGTAATATATTTTGTTTTTTTTTTGAATCATTTTGCGTCATGTAAATATATTTTAATTAAAATTTATATTTTTATTAATACTTTATTAATTTAATTTTTGATAATTATTATAATATCTATCATTAAAATTGTTTATTTTAACTTTATATGATATATAATCAGTAAGATTAATATAATTATACATGGTATTCACATTTAAAAAAATTTTAAAAATTATCTTATTTTCAAAGGTTATAACCTTTGAAAATCCGAAAAAATCTAAAAAAAAATTTTTTTATTTTCTTTATTTAAATAAAACCTATAAACCACAAAATGCCTAAAAACATAAATTGCTAAACTCCTAAACAACAAAACTCCTAAATAATCAAACCAATAAACCGGTATACCATTTATAATAAATCACAAATTTCATTTTAATTTGTATTCATTATACTTTTAAATATTCATTTTAATTATTTATTAGTTTATTTTTTATAGAAATGTTAATTACAAAATAAATAATGAGTGAGACAAATATAATTTTAATAATTTATTTTTAATCAAAAAAAAATATAAGCTTATAAAAAGAAGTAAAAATTTAAAAACAAAAAATTATTATTTAGTAATATATTTTACTTTGATTTTGAATCATTGTATATAGGTTTTGAAATTATATTTTAATTGCTATCAATCTTATTAATAATAGTTTATTAATTTAATTTTTGATCATTATTATAATATCTATAAATAAAATTACTTATATTGAATTTTAATGTTTATAATTATTAAGATTATTATAACTAAATATTATATTTACTTTTGAAAAAAAATTTAAAAATTAATATATTTTCAAAGGGTATAAACTTCAAAAATGATAAAAAATCACAAAAATTAATTTTTTATAATTTTATTATTTAAATAAAACTTATATACCACTAAAGACCTAAACATTTAAATCTATAGACTCCTAAACCCCAAAACCCCCTAAATACTGAAAGCATTAAACCTATTAACCTATCTAATAAAAGATAACTATAATATCTATCAATAGTTTATTAATTAATCTCTATCTTATTATTAATAGTTTATTAATTTAATTATTGATCATTATTAATATATCTATCAATAAAATTGTTTATATTGAATTTATATGATATATAATTATTAATATTAATATAACTAAAGATTGTATTCACATTTCAAAAATTTTAAATATTATTATATTATCAAAGGTTATAATAACCTATGAAAATGAGAAAAAATAACAACAATTTTTTTGTTATTTTATTGTTTAAATAATACATATAAACCACTAAGTGCCTAAAAACATAAATCAATAGATACCTAAACGACAAAACCTTTAAATCCTTAAACCATTAAACTAGTATCAATTAATAATAAATCATAAATATCATTTAAATTTGTATTAAGTATAATTTTTAATTTTTATTTTAATTATTTATAAGTTTAATTTTATAGAAATATTAATTACAAATTAAATTCTCAGTGAGACAGATCTAATTTAAATTAAACCAGTATACCCTAAATAATAAATAATAAATCTCAATATTATTGTTTTCATTATAATTTAAAATATTCATTTTAATTAGTTAATTATTTATTTTTATATAAATATTAATTACAAAATAAATTTTGTGTTAGATATAATTTATATAAATTATTTTCATCAAAAAAATATAGATAAACTTTTTAAAATAAAAATAAATTCAAAAAAAATAATTATTATTTATTAATACATTTTCCCTTGATTTTGAATTATTTTAGATTTTCATATTATATTTTAAGTAATATGAATCTTATTCATTATAGATTTTTAATTTATTTTTTGAGAATTATTAGAATATCTATCAATAAAATTGTTTATATTGAAAATATATTATATATAATTATTATGATTATTATAAATAAATATTGTATTCTCTCTTGAAAAAAATTTAAAAATTATCATATTTTCAATGGTTATAACCTTGAAAATATGATAAAAAATAATAAAAATAATTTTTTTTATTTCATTTTTTAAATAAAGCCAATAGACCAATAATGCCTCCTTACTTAAATCAGTAAGCTAATAAACCCCGAAACCCCTTAATACATAAACCTTTTAACATCTATATAGTACTTAATGAATAATAAATCTCATTTTTATGTCTATTTATTATAATTTTAAATATCTATTTTAATTATTCATTGTTTAATTTTTTACAAAAATTAATTATAAAATAAATTTTGAGTGAGAGAAATATTAATTAATTAATTGATTTTTAATAAAAAAAAAATATGAGATTATAAAAAAATGAAAAATTTAAAAAATAAATATTATTATTTAGTAATATATTTTGATTTGATTTTGAATTATTTTGCGTCATGTAAATATATTTTAATTAATATTTATATTTTTATTAATAGTTTATTAATTTAATTTTTGAACTATATGATAATATCTATCAT
Organism: Sapria himalayana; assembly: GCA_029783825.1. Taxonomy (NCBI): domain Eukaryota; kingdom Viridiplantae; phylum Streptophyta; class Magnoliopsida; order Malpighiales; family Rafflesiaceae; genus Sapria; species Sapria himalayana. The sequence continues at coordinate 77,775 of JAREIK010002008.1, forward strand.
TAATATTATTTATATTGAATATATATGATATATAATCAGTAAGATTAATATAATTATACATGGTATTCATATTTCAAAAAATTTTAAAAATTATTTTATTTTCAAAGGTTATAACCATTGAAAATCCGAAAAAATCTAAAATAAAATTTTTTTATTTTTATTATTTAAATAAAACCTATAAACATAAAAATACCTAAAAACATAAATTGCTAAACTCCTAAGCAACAAAACCCCTAAATAATCAAAGCAATAAACCTGTATACTATTTATAAAAAATCATAAATCACATTTTAATTTGTATTCATTATAGTTTTAAATATACATTTAAATTATTTATTAGTTTATTTTTATAGAAATGTTAATTACAAAATAAATAATGAGTGACTCAAATATAATTTTAATAATTTATTTGTTAAACTATGTATAGAAATTAATAAAATTAATAATTTATACAAATTATTTGTAATTGGTTACAAATTATACTATCTCTATATTTGTTGCTCCACTATTTAATAGTTTAATAATTTAATAAACAAATACTGTATTCATTATATAATAAGATTTACAAATAATTTAATAGTTTGTATTCATTAAAAACTAATTATTATAATAATATTTATTTGTTTATTTATCAGTCAATCTAAATGAAAATGAATTGATTATTTGGTTACAAATAATCAATATTTTTATTAGTTTAAATAAAAATAAATTATTAACAAATAACTATTTATACATAGTTAAATAGTGTAACAGATATATTTATTTGTTTATTTTTATATAAATATTAATTACAAAATAAATTATGAGTTAGATAGATATAATTTATATAAATTATTATTCGGTAATAATTTAAAAACAATTAATTTAAAATTATCTATATATCTTTCAATCTTTCTATCATCTATCAATCTTTCTATATGTCTATCTATTTATCTATATGTCTATCTATCAATCTTTCTATCATCTATCAATCTATCTATGTATCTATCTATTTTTTTATCTATCTATCTATTTATCAATCTATCTTTCTATCTGTATATCTATCTACCTATCTATTTTTTGATATGTGTGTATATCTATTTATCTATCTATCTATATATCTATTTCACTATCTATCTATCTATTTCTCTATCTATCTGTCTATCTATCTATCTAACTATATATATATATATATATATGTCTATTTATTTGTCAATCAATCAATCAATCTCTCTATCTATCAATCTATTTTTAAATTTTTCTATAAATTTGTCTATCAATATATATAACAATCTATCTATCAATATAATTATCAATATGTCTATCAATTTGTTTATCATTCTCACTATCTAACTATCAATCTATCTATCTATCCATCTATTTTTAATTTTGTCTATCAATCTATTTATCAATCTAAATATCAATTTATCTATCAATCTAATTATCAATATGTCAATCACTCTAAAGCTTACTATCTAACTATCTATCTATATATCTATCTATCTATCTATTAGTGTATTTATCTATCTTTCTATCCATCTATCTATCCATCCATCGATCTATCTATCTATCTATCTATCTTTCTATCTTTCTATCTTTCTATCTTTCTATCATTCTAACTTTCTATCTTCTTTCAATCAATCAATCTTTCTATCTATCTATTTATCGATCTATCTATATAATTGTCTATTTTTCACTCTAACTAACTAACTAACTAACTATCTGTCTAAATTTCTGTGAATCTACATCTCTATCTATCTTTATAATTATTTGTCTATCTATTTATTTATCAATATGTCTATCAATTTATCTTTTAATCACTCTACCAACCTGACTATAAATCTTTCTATCAATTTGTCAATCTTAGTGTTAATCTATCTATTAATCTATCTCTCTATCTATATATATATATCTTTCTTTCTTTTAATATGTCTATTAATCTTTCTATCAATCTTTTTATCAATATATATTTGAATCAATCTATCAATATGTCTATCATTCTATCTATCAATCTATATATCAATTTGTCTAACAATCTATCTATGTGTAAATCTATTTTCTACATATCTATATATTTTCTATATATTTATATGTCTATCTATATGTCTATCAATCTATCTATCTATCTATTTGTCTATCTATCAATCTATTTGTCTATCTGTCTATATATCTATCTATCTATCTATCTGTATATTTATATTTCTATATGTGTATATCTATTTATTAATCTATCAATATATATGTATGTTTATATGTGTGTCTATCTATTTGTCTATTTATCTGTCTCTCAATATGTTTGACTATTTGTCGGTCTCTCTACGTGTTTATTTATCAATCTATCTATTTATCAGTCAGTCTATCACCAATCAATCTATCTTTCTTTATATATGTCTAAATATCTATCTATCTGTTTGACTTTCTATTAGGCTATCCATCTGTCTATCTATCTATCTATCTCACTATCAGTCCATCTATTTGTCTCTCTATGTGTCTATTTTTCTATCTTTCTCTCTATCTATTTATTTGTTAAATATCTATCAATCTATTTATTTGTCTATATATCTATTATTTTCATCTGTCTATATATCTATCTATCTATTTATCTATCTATTTATCTATCTATTTGTCTGTCTATCTATTTATCTATCTATATATCAATCTATCTATATGTCTATCTATTTTTCAATTTATATGTCTATCTATCTTTCTATCGATCTATCTATTTATCTAGCAATCTATATATATATCTTTGTATCTATCTATCTATTTGTCTATCTATTAATCTTTATATCTATCTGTCTATATATATATATCTATAAGTCTATCTATCAATCTGTCTATCTATCTATTTATATGTCTAATTATTTATCTATATAAGATGTCCATCAATTTGTCTCTCTATCTATATATCTATCTATCTATCTGTCAGTCTATCTATTAGTCTATCTATCTATTTATCTATCTGTATGTCTATATATATATATATATATATATATATCTTTCTTTCTTTCTATCTATCTGTATGTATATCTATCTATCAATCTTATCAATCTGTCAATCTCTTTATCAATTTATCTATCTATCTATCTATATGTATATCTATTTGGCTATCTATCTATTTATCTATCTATCTATCTATCAATTTATCTATCCATCTCTCTAACAAACTATCTGTCTATCTTTTTATCTATATATCTATATGTCTATCAATTTGTCTATTGACATGTCTTTATATATTTATATCTATCTATCTAGCTATATCTATTTGTCTATTTATTTGTCTATTTTATGTCTATATATTTGTCTAACTATTTTTCTAAATATCTATCTATCTTTCTATCAAACACTCTATCTATCTATCTTACTTTCTATCTATCTGTATATTTATCTTTCTATCTATTTGTTTATCTATCTTTATATCTATATATTTATTTGTCAATCTATCTATCTGCCTATCTATCTATCTAAATGTCTATCTGTCAATCTATATTTCAACCTATCTATCATTTTGTTTATCTATATATCTATCTATATGTCTGTCTGTCCATCTATCTTTTTTATATATCTATCCATCTTTATTTCAGTTTATCTATCTATTTGTCTGTTTGTCTATCTATATGTCTATTTGTATGTCTATCTATCTGTCTATCTATTTATCTATTTATCTATCTATCTATCAATTTATCCATCTATGTAGCTATATGTTTGTTTGTCTATCTATTTGTATATCTAAATGGTCTATCTAGCTTTCTATCTATCTATCTATCTATCTATGTATCAATCTGTCTATCAATCTAAATATCAGTCTTTCTATTAATTTGTCTATCAATATGTTTAAAAATCTATCTATAAATTTGTCAATCAATTTATCTATCTATCTATTGATGTGTGTGTGTGTGTGTGTGTGTATCTCTATGTATTAGACTAACTATCTATCTATTTATCTATTTATCTATTTTATCTATTTATCTATTAATCTCTCGTTGATTCTTACTATCTATCTTTATATATATTTATCTATCTATCTATCTCTATAACTATCTCTCTATCGATTTATGTATCAAAATATCTGTATATCTTTTTATCTATCTCACTAACTAACTATCTATCTATCTATTTATCTATTTATTTTTCTATCTTTCTATCTATTTATCTATATCTCTATCAAAATACATATGTTTTTGTAATGATCTTAATGATGCTAGAAAATCCAAATTAGATAATAAGTTAAATTTTTCATATTATAATCCTTTAATCATTACTAAGTAGATTTCTTCTGATTTTATTAAAAAGTCAACTTGTCATGAAAAAATTATTTCCTTGCTTAGACAACATGATGAATTTGTTGGCTTGATGATTTGAGATGAGACATTGTTAGTAATTCTACTTCCAAGGTTTGTAATTTTATAGATTCAGAAGAAGAAGAAAATATAAAAATGATATATCCACAAACTACAATCCAGAAACACATAAAATAATATGGTTCACTAGTCGTTCAGCATGACTAGCTATATCCACTAGAAAAATACTTATGTGTTTACCGATTATAAACAAAACAATGTCTTACAGATGCAGCAATTGCGAAGAAAAAAAATCATATAGAGAGAGAAGATAAAAATGAATAGTTTAGCAGTAAATTGGGAGTAGCAAAAAATAGAAATAAAAAATCAATTTATATTAAATAATTTCTCGATATCAATAAAGGTGCGGGTCGAATCACTTCGGTAGATCGGGTTATGCTCCAAAATTTTCTTCTGCCCACTGACCAAGCAGGAACACCCATTAATGTGTTATTGTTGCATTTCCAACCTTTCAATATTTTATTTCCTACACTAACAATATATAAATAGAAAACATTTTTTGTTATACAAAGCAGTTTATCAAAACAAACTAAATAAAACCGACATTAAATATACAATTTTTTCTAGTAATATTTTTTATGGTAAAGATGATGAATTGCATGATAGGGATTTGTCAATACAACTTAAAGATGTTCCATGTATAGTGGCAAGTTCAAGTTCTGCTTTGGTGAATAATGTTGATGTTTCTTCTAACCCAGGATTGTCTTCTCATCCTAGAGTTTCAAATTTATTTGGGTCACCCATGCTTATGGTATAATATGTTTGTAATCAGGTCCATAAACAATTTAACCCACAATTTGGAAAATTTTCAATATGCTTTCATTATTAATTCCTATCATACAAATTGATTCTATTCAGATATTTCTCCATGTAAACCCCTTATGTGCGCCAACCTTCCTTCATGAGCCGACATCATTGCGTATAATCTAACTATAATGCACTTCTAGCTCTTTAGGATCTTCTCTTGAACACCCAAAAATTATTTGAGAACATCATAGGATGCTCTTATTATTGCCAACACAATTATTGTTTTAATTATTATTAGTTTATTATGTTGCAAGTGGATATTCTTTGATTCTAGTTCAAATTAATTTGATTATTTTACCTTTTTATATTTTTAACTTTCACACACTAGTATAAAAAGGATATTGAAATTTGTTATTGAGTTACTTATTTTAAAATTTGGGGTTCCCTACTTTTATTTTCCTTCTTGATGGGAGCACCCAACTCATGTGGGTCGCCCAATTGAACTTGCCTCCTATATAAGGGGTTTTTATGAGTTAATATGTATATAAGAGTTATTGAAATTTGATTTATGTTATTTCAGTTTGTGTTCAAGTTAATTTTATAACTTCTACATCTTATTTTATAAAAGTGTCAATGTCAAAATATGGCTTGTAAGTGGAATCTCTGACAGACCAATACGACACACGAGATTAAATTTCATCTAAACTAGTAGGCTTTGAAAAATTATCATCAATACCTCGAAAAGGAGTAGATCCACTTGTGGTCTTCCCTTTAGCACTTTATATAAAATTCTCTACAAATATTATTTTGGTAAATTGAAAGGAAATCTAAGCTAGATCTTTAACAGCTATATTTGATAAGTCTCAAATACAAGACTTAGCTTACTTGGATCAAGTCACTTATCATCGCACCAAGACTTTAAAAGTATCAAACATCTCAGTATTATTCTAATATATACATTCAACACTAAGATTTTCTAAGTTATCCACTACTAAAAATAACAAGAATACCGAACAAACTACCGACCAAAAAAATAGGATGCTAATTACTGACCAAATCATGCTCATTTAGAGACCAACAAGGGGTTTTAGAAAAAAAAACTATTTCCGACCATATTTTCGACCAAAGACCTACCATATTTACTGACCAAATATTTTTGGTCAGAAATTAGTCTGTAAATTAGTAGGAAATAAGTGAATAAAAATTACCGACAAATTACTGAACATTTAATGACCAAAAATATATTACAATGGAAAATGGTCAGTAAAGTGGCCTTCCAAAATATTTATAACTACTTAATTATCGACTAAACAACCGACCTAAAAAATAGGTCAGTAATTACTGACCAAATCACGACTATTTGGAGACAAAAAAAGGGGGTTAAAAAAATATTTTCAACTATATTTCCTACCAAAGACCGACCATATTTACTGACCATATTTACCGTCCAAATATATTTGGTCGGAAATTGATCTTTAAATTAGTTTGGAACTAGCGAATAAAAATTACCTACAAATTACCGACCATTTAAAGACAAAATATATATTACCATCAAAAATGGTATGTAAAGTAGCTTTCCTAAATATATATAACTTCTTAATTATCGACCAAACTACCGACCAAAATTTTGGTAGGTAATTTCTAGGTTAATTTTTTGATTTAAAAAAAATTTGCTAAGTCATTAACAATTAGCAAACTTCCCCTCTTTCATTTTTCGAAGCAGAAGCGATATGCGACTCCAAGGGAGAAACTGAGAAATTCTATCATTTCTTCTGAATCCATGTAAGTTTTTCATTGTTCTTCTCCTTCAGAATGCTATATACATATCTCCATCTCACTGAATTTTATTAGCACTATCGAATTTTCATTTTTTCAGAATAATCGAGTATTAGCTTTTTTTAATTCTCCCCCAATTTTCTTTCTTTTTGCTTCTATTTTCATTTAACCTATATGATTTTGACTCTACTCCATTAATGAAACTATAAATTGTAAGTGTAATCTTTAATCATATACAATTTAAATTTTTAGGGTTTTATTGATTTCAAATACAATATGTTTTCATTTTGTTCTATCCTTCTGTAGCTAAAGAAAATATATAATGCATGATACTTTCTGCTCCCGTAACTTAAGAAAAATTAAACGTAATGTTAATGGGTTATATTTTTGTTATCTCTAAATAAATTATAAACATGTAACGATATAAAATAAAGTTTTATAAAATTATATAATCGTATAACATTATATATAAATATCTATACTTTAATTTATATAAATATATTACATTATATATAAACATTTATATGTTTATAATAACATATAATGTTAAATATAAATATTTATACATATGTATTAATGTTTGTAGATATCTATATAACATTTACATTAAACTATCATTTTATAAATTTTTTTATATAACAATTATGGAACATTAAATGATTATACAATTTTCTAAATTTTTATATTACATATTAATTTTTATATAAATATAAAATATTTATAATGTTTATATAAATGTGATAAAAATACTATATATTATTTATAAAAGTGTTACACATATATAATTATATTTAAGTAACATTTATAAAATTATTTTAATAACATATATTATATATAAACACTTTTTTAATTATATAATCATATGAGATTATATATAAAAGTATTTATAATTATATTTATAACTATACATAACTAAATTTTGACTATATAATAAAGTATAACTATATGTATACTTTTATATAACTATATTTCTAAAAAAATATATTATATGTATACTAATATATAACATTATATAATTGTATTTACTAATTGTATACCTATATAAATGTTATATATAATTATATCTTTAATTACATATATATTTATAACTATATGTGTATAAATATATATAAATATTTGTATAACTATGTAACACTCTATATAATTAAATATAATAATATTTGTAACTATATATACATATATGTATTCATATAATTAAATCAAAATATTTATTTATAACGTTGTATATATTTATGTATAACTACTTATACCTACTTTTATGAATATATCTATATATAACTATATGTTAAATTATATATATCTATTTATAATTATATATATTATATGTATAATAATATATAACTATAAATAATTGTATTTTACTATATGTATAAATATAAAAGTTTGATGCATAATTATATTTAAAAATTTAGTTTATAGCTTATATTCTATATATATTTGTATATATTAGTATATTAAAAAGTATTTTACTATAACTATACCTATACATAACTATATGTATAAATATATAAAATTAAATGAAAAAATATTTATACCTATATGTATAAATATAAGTATTATTAATGTGTAATAATATGTATAACCACATGTAACTATATTTATAATTACTGTATAACCACATACAACATCATGTTTAACTAAATGTGCATGACTATTTATTTATATTTGTATAACTATATAAAACTTTATATAATTAAATATAACTATATTTATAACTATGTATACATAAATGTAAATCTACATATTTGTTTATAATTTTGTATACATTTATGTATAACTACTTATCACTACATGTATTAATATATCTATATATAACTATTTTTTTTAATTATATATAACTATTTATAACTATATATATTATATGAATAATAATATATAACTATAAATAATTGTATCTTACTATATGTATAACTATAAAAGCTTTATACATAATAATATTTAAATATATACTTTACAACTTATATTTAATATATATTTGTATATATTAATATATGAAAAAGTATTCTACTATATATAAACCTATACATAACTATATGTATAAATATATAAAATTAAATTAACAAATATATAAACCTACATGTATAAATATATGTTTAATTATATGTATAACTATATGTATAATCACATGTAACTATATTTATAATTACATGTATAACAACATACAACATTATGTTTAACTATATGTGTATAACTATATATAAATATTTGTATAACTATATAAAAGTCTATATAATTAAATATAACTATATTTGTAACTATTTAAACATATATGTATACATATATGTAAATATATATATTTTTTTATAACTTTGTATACATTTATCTATAATTACTTATAATTACTTTTTTATGTGTGTATGTGTGTGTGTTTAACTATATATAATTATGTATAACTATATATACTATATGTATAATAACATATAACTATACATATATGTCACACTATAATGGACCATTCTGGCACAACACGACCATTTTTACGCCACTATTTTTGACATTACTCATAAATAACTGTTTAAGTGGTTGATGAATCAAAGGAGTTGATTTTACATATTCAATTGCATGCTTGCTATTTATTTTTGTTTTGAATTATTTTCATCTTATTGACATTTATTTTTCCTAAGTGTTAGTGTGTAATGATGTATGGTTGATTCTGAAACCTCCTCCACCTTTTGATGATACCAACCCATACAATGTGTTAAAGCCTCGAGAGAAGGCCCAATAGCTCAATACAAGACAAGTATTTGGTTTAGTAGTCTTTTATGATGTAATTAATAGTTTTACAAGCAAATTTCATAGTCTTTTAAGCTACTTCTCATTATGTGTTAAGATGCAACGGATGAGAAAATAATTTGTAATTGATTGAAAAATATTATTTGGTATTCTGATTAGGCATAATGTGTTAATATTAATAAGTTATAAAAAAAGATTTTATTTTTTATTATAATTTGCATCTTTTAGAAGAGAAAAAGGTCATATATGTATGAATCTATCCATGTATGTATGTTTCCATTGTTTGTTTGTATGTATGTATGTATTGAACTTTAATCCGATAAAATTTAAAAGCAAATTTCTTGTGCCTTGTTTTTCCAGGTACACCGTAATTTTGAACAAACAAAGAAGATGTTTGCAGCCCTGGTTAATGTGTTTGATCCCTTTTTTTATGCTTTTACCAAATTCCTAGCTATTTATTGTTAATGCTCCATTATGGATTAGGACAGAATCTATTGAAGTGAAAATAACTATTGGACGGGCAGAGGTGATGGTGGATGTGTAGTAAGTTGCATATCACGCATAAATATCGGAACCAAAATAAATTTTCAATGAACATAAAATTAATTAGAGACAATCGTGTTTGTTTACTAAATTGATTTTTTTGTGACTAGTTATGGAAGATGATCATGAATGAATGTACAAATGTCGATAATCAATTGAATGTTCTCTAATGAATGCGGGGATAAAGTTGATAAATTTGTTGAGCTTTCTCTTAGACATGCTGAGTGTATGAATGGTGGTACATATATAAGGTGTCTTTGCACTTTAGTTAAATATCAGATAAGTCCAATAAAGGTGTCCAACAAAGGTGTATGAATTTGTTGAGTTTGCTTTTAGAATGTTGAGACTATGAAGATGCATTTGTATAGAAATGGTTTTGTCGTCGATTACTATGTTTTGATATACCATGGTAAGAAGCAAGTCCAACAAAGGTGTTCAAGTTCAGTACGAGTGTTAGTAAATGAAACTAATTAGATGGTCTCGGATAATATGAATCACACTACATACCATAGAATGGTTTGTGATGCTGTGGGTCCTGAATTCAACCTGAATGAGGAACCCAATGCTGAGGCAAGAAATTTGCATGACATGATTCGAGCTGGAGACAAACCTAATTATATAAGAGAAATTATAAGCATACTCAACTATTTTTGGTCGTGAGGATGTTAGAAATAAAGTACAAACACATGTGTCCGTAGGCATGGTTTGATGATTTGTCTAATTTTATTCAAGAATTGTTTCTTGGGAATAATTTGATGCCATTGGATTTCTACAGCACGAAGAAGTTAGTTAGAGGCTTAGGATTACCTGTATAGGTCATTCATTATTCTGTGAACAACTGTATGATAAACGAGGGTGATGATAGTGACCTTAAGAGTTGTAAAATATGTGGTCATTCTCGGTACAAGCAAAAGGATAGGAGTTCTGGAAATAGATTGTATATACGGAAGTTGAAGGAGCCATATAAGAAGATCCATGATTTTCCAAAAACACCTTAGTTGTAGAGATTGTATGCATCAATCACAACATCTAATGAAATGATGTGGCATTCAGAGTATTATATGGAGGATGGTAAGATATGTCACCCTTCTGATGCCCCTACTTTGTAACATTTTGATGGGTGTTTTCCTTATTTTTCTTCTGATATTTAAAATATTAGGCTAGGTTTGGCTGATGGTTTCAGCCATTTGGTCAATCTGGATAGTAATATTCATTGTGGCCTGTGGTGGTAATACTATATAATTTGCCTCCATTATTATATTTGAAGGAAGAAGTTATTTTTTTTACTATGTTAGTGTCAGGGCCAACGAATCCAAAGGAGAAGATAGATATTTTCTTGCAGCCATTGATAGCAGAGTTGAAAAGTCTTTGGGGTGTTGGGGTTAAAACTTATGATATTTCCAAATGGAAAAATTTTCAGATGCGCGCTGCTCTCATATGGACCATAAATGACTTTTTAGCTTATTCTATGATGTCTGGGTGGAGTACAACTGGTATGTTAGCATGTCTGCATTCTATGAAAGATTCTGATACTTTTTGATTAATTAAGAGTGAAAAATAGTCGTGGTTATACAACCATCAAAAATTTTTTCCCTTTAATCATCCATTTCGACATAACACCAAAAATTTCATTAAGAATAGAAAGGTTACATAAACAATTCACGGGGGTTAGATCTAGAAATGAAATTATGTAGTATTTGAATAAAATAGGGTTGAGAAACGTGATAAATATTGATGCTGAGGTTGTGAATGCATTTATATCTAAGATTTGTAGGTGGAATAAAAGTAGTATTTTCTGGGTTTGCCCTACCTGCATGAACACTTGCTCAGACACAATCTTGATGTTATGCATATCGAGAAGAATGTGTTTGACAATATTTTTTAATACAGTATTTACCATTCCAAGGAAAGCTAAGGACACGTACAAGTCAAAAGATGAGTTGAATAAATATTGTCATCATGCTCAATTTGTAAAAAATTGTGTCACCAGTAAATACCTCTAAGTTTTTTTACTCAATGGAACATCTTCCAATGCACTTGGCTTATGAAGCTCAGATTACTGGGCCTATCCATTATCATTAGATGTATCCTCCAAAAAGGTAATATTAATACACTCAACCAATTCTTTTCCTACACACACACACAAATGACTTGCAATATTCAATAATATTTTTTTAGATCCTTGAGGAAAATAAAACATACAAAATGAATAGGGCTCAAGTTGATGATTCTATATCAATAGTCTAAATTATGGATGAGGCTACCAAATTAGCATCATTATATTTCTAAGAAGGAGATCCAACTCTTCCACTTAAGGAATAGCAGAATGAGATTTATCTTATTGATATTGTGGATAATGATATGTTTGAAATTTTCAAGCCTTGGGTAAAATAATTGTTGCTTAAAAAATGGTATCTAGCAGACAATGAATATACTACAACACTTCTATATGTCATAATGAATTGTCCAGAGGTTCAATCATTTATAAAGTAATTATTACCTAAAAGTCAAATGAGATCAATTTACCATTTTAATTTATTATTTCCTATCAATGTATCCATTATTTCTAAATTCTTTTTTCTATCAATTTATTACATATAAACATAAATAGTTTCCAAAGATGGATGAAGAAGCTATCAATGCCATGACGAAGCAAGAATTTCCATCATTGTTTGAAAAATACGTATGTTAAAATGAAAATAATAAAATAATTATATTGTTTTAATAAAAATCTATAATTGTAATCTCAACAATCCACTAATTTTGATTGCAGGTTCATAATCATAAAAATAAAATTTCCAATCATTATTTTCGAAGTATAGCACGAGGTTCTCTAAGAGAGGTTAGAACTTATAATGGTTACTGTGCGAATGGTTTTAAATTTCACACTAAATTGTATAGTAGTTATCAGGCGACAGACAATATGAAAGTATGCATTAAATGATTCATATACAATGAAATTGAATATAACTATTAATGGACTATGGTCAAAGTGATTGAGTTAGAATTTGAAGCCCTCCCAGTTAAATTAACTGTATTATTCAAATGTGAATGATTCGATCCAACACCACATGTTAGTAGTGTTGTCCATCCTTGATATTAACTTGTTGATGTGCATAATAAAAAATTATTCAATATGTATGAACCTTTTGTATTAGCAGTACAAGCATCACAAATTTATTATTGTGAATATCCAGGTCAGACCCGTCCTATGAAGGATTGGAAAGCTGTGTGCAAGATAAAAACAGAGGTTCAAATTAACATCCCCGCATCACAAAGAACTAATGTCATAGAACTAGTTTTTAAAAATGATTACAATGATGTTATAATTGAAGCTGTGGTGGGGGATGAAAACATCCTTTTAATCACATCTTCTGAGATGGATATTAGTGGGAATTTAGATGTTGATGAATATTTAATTGATAATGAGGAAGAAATGAGTGATGAAGATAAGTTTGAAAATGATGTTACTACATTTGAAGAGGGAAATGAATTAGATTTGGATGATTCTGATGAGAAAGAGTAGATAGTGAGTTTTATGTTATTTTAATCATTAATCATTTTTGTTTATGTTAATTGCCTTATGTATTTTACTTGAAGCTTACTAATCAATAATGTGCTGTTTATTATTTTTAATAGATATGTCATGTGGACGAGGTAGAGGAAGCACGTTGCAAGATCATACCAGTTCTGGTATAGGTAGCAAGGCATCAGGTATGCCTGAACCTAGTAGAAGGTCATTAGTGGATAAGATGCCACAGTAGACAGAGAAGGTTGTGAATGTACCGTAGTAGTAGCTTCAGTAGACTGATCCATATAATGATCCTGAGATTTTGATGAATGATCAAGAGACGTGGGAGGGAGAGGAAGGAGAGGATGGAGATGTGGGAGAGTCTTCCTCAGAGCACCCTACAGACGAGATTCTCCTAGAGGTGTCAAACGGTCCGGCCCGGCACGGCACGGTTTGAATATAGGCGGGCACGGCAGGGCTCGTAATCACGGCGTGTCGTGCCGTGCCGTGCAGGGCCTGCTCGGGCCTGGCCTGGCCATACAGGCCAGGCGCCAGCCACCAGGGCATACTGGCATAGCCGCATACCCACATGCCCACATAGGCTGACTGGCTGAGGCTGAGACATTGAGGGTGAGAGAGAGGCAGGGCCGGGCAGGCGGGCGCGGGACCGGGAAGGGACAGGTCACGGTATGGGAGGGGAGGCCATGCAGAAATCCTATTCTCTGAATTCAAAAATCAGAATATTGTATTTTTTTTTAATTTATATATTGTAAATTATATTTCTTAATTTTAAATTAAGTGTAGTGTCATAGTGACTGTAGTCTACTCTCTACACTGTGTAGTGTAGAATATTAATTATTAGATATAATTTTTTTTAAAAATGAAAAAAATTTAAATTTAAAAAAAACAAATTTTTGAAAATTATTTTTTTTATCCAATTCAACTAAGTATAGCTTTATTTATATTTATAATTTATTAATTATAAATTAAAGTTATTAATTTTTAAAATAAAATTTAAATTATAAAAAAATTAAATCTATACATAATGTTAGGAAAAATTAAATTAAAAAAAAAATTAAACTACAGAAATGAAAAATTACCAATCATGCATTTGAAACCAATGGTCCGAACAAAACAAGTATAAGTTTCAACACAAGCACAACGTACAGACAAAGCGTATAAATACAATGAATAAAAACAACATCGAAAAAAAACAGCAGATCAGCATCAATCGTCAAGCGGCATATCATGAGAATCATCAGCCGCAACATCAAGATCAGTATCATATGGATCATCATCATCGGCAATCAGCTCCTCCGCCATCGTAGTGGATGTGGATGCGACTACAGTGTCTGTCCCAGTCCCAGCTTCAGCACGATCATGGATGCTAAACCTCGATTCCTCCCAATCCTTCAAACATGCCAAGGCCTCAACCATATCTGTACGTAATCTCGATCTCCTATCCGTAATCACGTTCACAACAACAGAAAAAGCAGACTCCGATGCTATGCTCGACACCGGAGGAGTCAGTAGATCCCGTGCCATCCTAGATAGCACGGGATAGGTGGACTCATATGATTTCCACCAATGTAATAAATCAAGATTCTTATTATCAGAATGTGATAGGATTAAGCAGTAATCGGTATCTAAGTATCGAGACAGCTCGCTCCTATGTGATGGTCCACCCCTACGTTTCCCCCTCGCTAGGTTAATGGAATAATCGTCATCTCCGAACAAGGTATCAATGTCTGTAATCACAGTCTCACCATGACCACCACCATACCTAGTATCGTAGTATGTGAACAGGTCTGTCAACTTCTCGTCAATGAACCCTTCAGGTGGCTCTTCCAGGTTCATGCACGAGGAAATGAAAGTCAGGGTGTTTTCAACCCCTTCCACTTTAGCCCTAGGGTCCATGCATGCAGCGAGGCAATAAAGAGATGGAATGGTGGACTAGTACTTCAAGTACTTGGTCTCCATCTCTGCAACCATATGGCTAAGCGTCGGGTCAGCTCGATACTTCCTAAACATGCTACTAATGTTGCATATGCACCGGAGTGCAATGCAAGTGGTGGGCGTATAAACCGACGAACACATGTTCGTCGTGTCATAAAATATCTTCAGGAATTTCATAAATGAAATTCCTGAAGCCCAGTTAGTGTCTTCAATAATAAGTTCGTCACTCTTACTATTGACGTAGTCGGATATCACGTGTTCGTATCCAAAACATGATTCCAACATCAGGTACGTGTAATTCCAACGATGTCTCACATCCGATTGGAATTTCTTCTTCTTAAGATTCATAGACAAACAGAGATTACCAAACTCTTGTAGTCTGCGAGGAGTGTGAATATACTTGAGTGCATTGCGTATATTTTCCAACGCGGGGGAACACACCTTCATACCCGCTTGAACTATCAGGTTAATCACATGACACATGCATCTGACATAAAAGATCTCTCCTAATGGTGCGTCTCTAATATTCCTAACAAACATATTGATCGCTACTCTATTATTAGCAGTATTATCGAAAGTGACACTAAAAATTTTATTTTGAATTTTATATTCCCTAAATATTTTCATCATACACTCAAAAATGACCGGGCCATCATGAGGATGAAGAATCTCAGTGAATCCTAATATTTTTTTATTGATTATCTAGTTAGAATCTACATAGTGACTCGTGAGACATGCATAAGAAGAATCATCGTGACATGTCCATATATCGGACGTCACGGACACCACTCCACTATATGCCATTAATTCCTTAATAATTTTTTGTTTTTCTAACTTATATATCTTTAGTATGTCACTCCTAGATGTGGACCTAGGAATCCTATGATAGGAAGGTTGAAAATAAGTCCTGCATGATGCGCACTACCCTCGGATCTTCCGAAAATCTGATCAGAAGACCCATCAATGTGATGAGCCTGGCCATGCCGTCCCTACCCAACTCGCTGGAGTATACGAAGGGAGTAAACTTTAAGACTGAACTCGATCCAGTCTCAAAAAATGTAGTGCCAAGTTGGGTTTGCCTAGGATCTAAGGGTCCATGTTTTTTGGTGCATAATTCAGCATGCCTCTTAAGGTGCCCAGTCCCACATGTACTCTTGCATGTTAAAAGTCTCATACAATATTTGCACTGTGCCATTTCAAGTTCTTCACCCCTAACATTTACTTGTGTTATGATTTTAAAATGATTCCAAACTATAGAAGTCCTCCTAGTTTTTTGTTTTTTAGAACTTTGGGTTGAGACGATTGGAGAAACCAAAGTTTCAGCAGCCACAGATGTCTGTGTAACACTAACATTTTCATTTTCTAAATTAAAATACGTGTCAAGTGGATTTGTCATTTTTTATGTTTTTTTTCCTATGTTTTTCTAGAGAGAGAAGCTTTAGAGAGAGAAAGTAAAAAAAAAAAGTAAAATTAATTACCCGGTAAAAGCAATGAGGTCAGTCACGTGCAAGGTGCACCACATGAAGCTCTGATGTTCAAAACTCAAGTAGAGTTTCACGAAAATCCAAGCCGAAATCAAAATCCCGAGGCCCGAGAGAGAGATGCACGGTTTATGTGAGAGAGAGAAAGTTTTGAGATGAGATATGTTTTTGAAAAACATAAATGTAATAGGGAGGGGGGTAGAATTTATAGTCTAAAGAAAGTATTTTTTTATAAAAAAAGAAAATTTTTTTATAAAAAAAGAATTTTTTTATTATTTTTTTGAATATTTTTAAGGGGCAGAATCACGAGGACCGTCGGATTCTGCCCCCTAGCCGTTGGAGGCGAATCCAATGGCTGAAAATCTGTGATGTTTGAATTTTTTTTTTTGGCCGTTGGGATTGGTCGGGTCTAAGGCCGTCAGGTATCGGCAATAGGGACCGCGGGTCGGGTCCAATCAGACCCGACCCGCGGTCTTTTTACCGGGGGGGGGGGGGGGCAGAGGACGGCTGGACGGGTCACGCCGCCACCACGCGTGCCTGCGTGAACCGGCACGGCACGGGCTGTTCCTAACCCGGGCACGGCATGGGCCCGGGCACGGTTTAAAAATGTGCCGGGCCGGCCCAGGCACAGCCGAACCGTGTCGTGCCTCATGCGGGCCGGGGCGGCCCTGCAGGTTTGACACCTCTAGATTCTCCCTATTGTTTAGTTTAATCCGACATTTGATAATCCATAAGATATAAAACTTAACTAATGATTTATTAATTTCTTAATTTATTTCTAACTTGCTATTAAATTTTAGGTTACAAGACAATGTTAGAGCGTCTGGTTCCATTTCTAGAGTTTTGAGAACAATTTTTAGCAAGTCCTTTAAACCTTATGGACATAATTGGAAGTCACTAACACATAGAGACCAATTAATAATTTGGAGAGATTTTAAGGTACATATTACTACCTAACATTTTTTACATATTTTATTTATTTTTTTGTTCACTGATTAAAAATATTTTAATTATAATTGCAAAAAGTTTATAGGTGGACACAGCCAAAGGAGGCGATCAAAAGTGTGTTCTACAAACATGCTGTAAAATGTTATAAGGACACCATGTACGAGGTCAAAAATAAATGGTTGAAGAAGAAAGAACAAGATTGAGTATCCCGGATCATGTTTTCAAGTAGTGGTGGATAAGATGGGAAGATCTTGATTATAGGAAGAGGTTTGATAAGCATAGCGGCAATCATCGCTCATAGCGGGCTGGGGAGGGTAGTGTCATGTCAACACACACTTGTGGATCTCACTCTATGCGTGAGCATGAATGAGCATTGATATTATTTCTAATTTATACTTTTTCTGTTTATTACTTTATGAATTATGTTTAATTATGCCTAATTTTCATTTGTCAAATTTTTTTTTTCAGAATAATTAACGTATGTAATGTGTGTAATTAAAGACACGCAAGGAGGTTAAGAAGCCCACTGCTCCTCACTTATTCAGATACACGCACACGAAGGTTCATGATGATCTGACTTTTGTTGATTAGAGATCTCATATAGTAAATGTAAGTTTCATTAAAAAAATATATTTTCTCTTTTTTTTAATATAAATTTAAATACATATCGTACATGTTTATTAGGCGAGATATGAAGAAATGTTAGCTACTACGACTCAAGTGTATCAAGTCTACTTCAGGTTCATGTGATGGTGCAACAGGTAGTTTTCATTCATCATCTCTACCAGTTGATACGAATCAGATTTGGTATGCGGCTGTTGATGGCAAGGAAAAGATACTCGTCTATGGCGTCAGTTCATCGACATCATCATTCTACTCACATTGGTGACCAGATAATGAAGCTGCATATTCAGGACCAGATTCGAATTTGTTCTTGCTGATGGAGAAATTTCAAGACGTGATGGGAAATGATATACAGTATTAGTTGGTCGATACCGAGTGATGCATGATTGACTATGAGGATGATAGGGATGAGTTGCGTCTGCATTTTGACTGGCTTACAAAGATGTTTCAGGATGGAGGACTACAATTCAACCCTAATGATCTACCTCAGATTATTCGGCATAATGCTCTAGCTACAACATCTACTCCATCACCTACAGCAGCACCTGCAGCAACCGCATCTGGACTAGCAGTAGTAGACAGCTGAACCCAAGTACCCAACATCTCAGCATACAGACCAAATATGTCTTAGCATAATGATTATGAAACTAGGTCGGTAAATCGTCAATAATAGGTTTACCGACCAAAAAATAACTAATTACTGACCAAATAATTGGTCGATATTTCAGTGAATGTTAGTAGGGATCACACATCTAAATATTATTTTCGCTTAAATAGTTTTAACTTTAAAATTCTTATAAAATCCAATATATTAGAATTTATATAATCATACATTTAAGTCATAAAGAATAAATACACATAAAAAAATATTGCTTACAATATACACACATAATTATCACTACAAATGTGCTTTGTAATCCTCTATATAAAAATATGAAAATGATTATGATAACTTACATACTTAAAAGCACTCATATAAAACAATAAATAATTATAAAAAATGATAAATTATATAATAATTGAGAAATATTATTAGTTTCTAAAATATTGGATCATTTAAATCTCATAATGATTATAGTTTGCATATGTGTTTCAAAACTTACATATAAAATTAGATCATTTAAATCCCAAAAGATATCTTGAAGCATTGGGTGATTTCAGAATTTCCAAGACATACATAGAAGAATGACCCACATCCTTTTTAAACTTATAAATTTTTGCAAAGGTCCCAAAAAATCTGTAGGATGTCTCCACAACCCAAAATTTTTATAATTTACTATGTTTTTCATATATATGTCAACACCTTTTGTGCATTCATGATATGTTTCTTTTATTTTCAGATATTCTTTATGAAGTTCCATATGAAACACACCCATGGAATTCACATATAAACCATTTATATTCTGAATTTGAATATTGAGGTTTTGAGCATAGCCAAAACCATGGGTCCCTCAATGTTAGTATGGAGCCACAAATGAATCATTTTTTCATAAGTTAGTCTGCTAGTGAAGAAAATCATCATGAATGGTTCTCTCTAACATCCAGCATCCATTGCCAACAATTTTTCAGAAATGGAATTATGTGCCAAAACCTTATTGATTTAAGAAGCATATTAGCTCCTTGATAATTTCATTTCAAATTTTATATGGCAATGCCCCCATATTGCAGTATGAAGGTGGTCGTTGCTGGGATGGGTTCAGACTAAAGGGAGAATGAATTCAATACGGAGATCTAGTGAGGCCCTCTCTCTAAAAGGACATAAGCCCCTTTATTTAGAGATAGGGGTGAAGGCAAAGAGCTCGGCTGACTTTAGAAAAGAATGCGAAGGGGCTAGTAATGTATCATCAAAAAATGAAAGAAATAGATGAGTTGATGATAAATAAAAATCTTTGGAACATATTGAAATGTAAATATTGTTCGCCAAATAGAAACAGCATTTCATGTTCTTAGAGGTATATTATGCATCTCAAAGTAATAAAATAATAAAGATAGAAGACTTACCTTCCACAATTAAGCCTCTCAGAGTCCACAAGTCACCCATTTTTGGTCCCCCACCACCTATCAAAGTTACAAACAACAACAAAGTAACAAAGAATATGAATATAATACTTATCCAAAATAAATCCGATAATATTTCACTCTATCATATTGCTGGTTCAATTGAGTTTTACCATCAATAAAACATCAATACTAAATCTCATCATAGTGATGTAAATATGTCTAGGAGAATACAGTATCAAAAATAATAATGAAAATATAAAGTAACCCAAGATATTGATTCCTTACCATCAGCTTGTTGAGGTATGTAAGTTCCATTCAAATATACTCAACCCATAGATCTGAATTTGAGCAGATTCTTAAACCATTGTGCATAAGAACCCTAGCAGTTGTAGCATTTAAGTTATAATTAAATTCCCAAGTTGCAGCACAAATCCAAACTTCAAGAACCTTTGGATGAAATCGAATTGCTAGAGCTAGTACCTACATGAATTAAAATAAATGGATTAACCTAAAGAGGTCTAGAGCTCGATCATAAAAGTAATCTAATATAGCTATATCCAATGATATTAATGTTTCTATGCTCAGAAATGTCAATATTTTATAGATTGATGAAATAGTAAGATATGCTGGCATGCTCTATAACTTGATTAATTCAAGTGAAATGGATCGAAGAATGATACAAGAGATAGGGATGCTGATAAAAACATGAACATTTGTGAGACTGAAATAATCAATAATATGATATGATATGGAATTGCAAATTTATTGCATTTAAACCCTAAAAATTGATTTAAAAAGAAGAAGAACTATGCCTTCTTCATCATTAATATTTAACACGAGACCTTGTTTGTGGTGCTCCTATAAGTTGGTGTTCATGCTTACCAATGCGAAGATGGTTCAATGAGATGAAGTTATAGAGATTATGAAGAGGGTTCCATTTGGATGAAAAAACATGTGTTATTAATCATGGATTCATGGTATAAATAAAATGCCTGATATACAGACGCATGAGTGGAGAAGTGAATGTTAGAGATGATATGAAAAAGCTATAGATTTCTACAGCCAAGGATGGGATGCTAGTGTTCTAGTTTAGGTCTTGACTATTCTACACTATTCGTTGTGTTTTTCTGAAATCACATCGGATATCTGAAATGACATCGAATTTTTGAAATCACAACAGCAGTACCTCTTTATATTTGGGGTTGTAAAAAAATTAAATTTAGCTATGAATTACCAAGGGAAAATCTGTCTCTAAAGTTGTTGCTAAATTTTCATATTATTTTATTTTAAAAAAACATATTATTTCATATAACCTTAATTAAATTGTATAAATATATAACCCTACAAAATTCATAATATTTCATATTTTTAATAATTTATAGATAAATCTATAATATTATTTTATCAATAAAAAAATATTATGAAATTATAAAAAAATATTTTATATATAAACACAAACACACACACACACACATATATATGGTTATACATTTTTAAGAATTTAATATATTTAATTGAATATAATATGAAATAGATTTTTAGGCATAAAAATTCATATTATTTGATATAATTTATAATTTATAAAAATCCTAAAATAACATAAAGTGAGAAGATTATAAAAAAAAGATATATTTATTATTTTAATAAGAACAGAATATAAAAAGCTAATATCAAATATTTTACTCAAAGGTTTAACTCTTATATATTTCAGTAGTGCAAAAATAAAACTTGAATTTAAATCAATGTAGGGTCAGATTGGTAGTGCTCTTCAAAAGTGTTTATAGGGCTAAAAATAATTTTAAGTGTTTTTAGGACAAAAATACCATTAGTAATATTTTTAAAAACTTTTTTGAAACCATAAAAAACATTTGAAGTATTCTTTTAATAAGCACCTCAAGAAATTTGTGTTATAAATCATCAAAAGTTTCTGGATATAATATAGGTGTCAAATGGGCCAGGTGGTTAGGGCATGACCCAAAGTCTAATGCAATTCAGTCATGCCTAGCCTGACATGGCACGCTGCTATGTCATGCCCGGGCCCATGCTGGGTTGACCCTCTGCATGAATCATGTCATGTCATGCCTAGGGATTTTGGCCCATGTGTCATGCCAAGCATGGCATGGGTGCCTGGAACATGGGCATGACACGGGGGACGATGCGGTGATGCACAATGGGCAACGACTCGACATGCCCAATGGGTAATGGTGATGTGGCGACGTGCCCCTTGAAATCTTAATTTTTTTTTAAAAAAGACCTACCCTGAGTCAAATAGACCCGTCCAACCCAACCAACCCAGTCTAAACCTTTCAAACTTGGATAGATTCCAAGCCATAGGTAGTGTCTGACCTGAACTACCATGTCAGGCATGCCATGACATGAACATCAAGCCAGCCTAGAGGGGCCATAAAAAAATGGGAAGGGCCAGCCCAATCCTTTTGACACCTCTAAGATGTAATTAAAACATCTATTCATTTATACTTAAATAGCAATTTATTTTATTTATATTTTTGAAAAATTTGAATTTTTTTTTAAATTAAAATAATTCAAATTTTTAGAAAATATATTTTTTAAAGATTTATATAATCATAAAAGTAATTCTTTTAAGTTTTATTAATATAAATATTTATTTGTTTATTCATTAATTCATTTTTTTTTGTAAAATTTTTTATCATACAAATAATTAATTTAGGTTTTTATTAATACAAATGTTTATGTATGTTCATTTATTATTGTAAATATTTTAAAAAATATTTATAATTATAGAATTAATTATTTAATGCATATATTAATAAGTATATTTATATATCATAATTAAATAATTTAAATAATCTTTTATATTATTTTTTAAAATTTTCTAAAAATAAAAATATTTATCTTAGTCTTTATTGATATAAATTTTTATTCGTATTTAGATATTTTTTTAATGATTAATTATAAAATCCTATTTTTATAATTATATAGGGAGAAGTGTCTTTCAAAGATTCCTTATCCAAAGACCATGATAGACCTTTCATATATAAAATTATAAAAAATATTAAAACAAATAATATATAAAGAAAATAATTCAGTATAGATTAAAGACAAAAATTAATCCCAAGTTAAATAGCTAGGGAAGAATGCCTAGCTAAATGGATATATTGTGTGATAATTATAATTTAAGGACTAATCGCTTACTATTAATATATAATTATAAAAAAAATTTCAGAGAACTATTTAACGAGGGATTTTTTATAAAGTTAATTAGCTAGAAAAAATCCATCTCTAAGGTGTTGCTAAATTTGGCGCCAATCTTTGTGCCAAATTTTACGACAATATTAGCAAGGGACAAGTTTCCATCAAAAATGTCCTTATCTAATCAGTCACAAATCTATCAAAAATGTTTCATTTAATCTAAAATCATACATCTCTTGTTATACCCTAGCTAATCCCTCACAAATTAGCTAGGAATTATTTTTCTAGATAAATTATAGTAGCTAAATAGACAATTTTGTAGTGTCTATCTATCTATCTTTTTATATATCTATATGTCTATCTATTTGTCTATCAATCAATCTATCAAAATATATATATTTTTGTCTAGCTAACTATTTATCTTTCTAAATTTCTATATATCTATAAGTATGTCTATATATCTGTCGTTATATGTATCGGTCAATCAATCAATCAACCTATCTATTAGTCTTTTAATTTGACTATCTATCTATCTTTCTATCTATCTATATGTCAATCAATCAATCAATCAATATGTGTATCTATCTATTTGTCTGTCTATCTATCTATCTACTTGTCTGTCTAACTATCTATCTACTTATCTATCTATCTGTCTTCTTGTGTATCTTTCTATCTATATATAAATATAAATATATATATATATATATATATCTATTTATCTATCTATCTATATGTCTATCTATCTATCTATGGGTATATCTATCTATCTATCTTTCAATATGTCTATCTATGTGCTTATATATGTTTCTATCTATGTGGCTAACTATGTGTTGTTCTATTTATCTATCAATATATCTATCTTTCTATATATCTATTAATCTATAGGTCAATCTATTAGTTTATCGATTTATGTATGTATCTGTCTATTTATTTGTCTATCTATCTATATATTTATCTTTCTATTTGTCTATCTATCTAACTATGAATTAATCAATTAATTTGTCTATCTATGATCTATCAATCTATCTGTCTATCTGTTTATCTATCTATTTATCTATTAATCTATCTATCTATTTATCTATCTATCGATCTGTCTATCAATCATTCTATCTATAAGTCTCTCAATTTATCAATCAAAGTGTTTATCAATCAATCTAGAAATCTATCTAACCTTCTGTCTATCTATCTATTTTTCTAACTGTCTATCTATCTTTCTATCAATGAATCTATCAATCTATCTATCGATGTATTTGTGTAGCTATCTATCTATGTATGTATCCTATCTATCTATCTATCTATCTATCTATTTATCTACCTGTCGATCTGGCTATCTATTTGTCTACCTAACTAACTATATGTCAGTCTATCTATCAATCTTTCTATCAATCAACCTACCGATCTATATGTCTCACTATCTATCTACCTCTATATCTATCTATTTATTTGTCAATAAATCAATCAATCAATCTATCTATCTTTCAATATGTTTATCTATCTATGAATATATCTGTCTATATATGTGTCTAGGTATGTGCTTGTCTATCTGTATTTCTATCTATCTATCTAACATTATATCTATCAATAAATATATCTATCTATCTATCTATATGCCTTTCTATCTATCGATCTATCTATCTATTTTTTTTCTATATGCCTATCTATCTATCTATCTATCTATCTATGTATCTATATATCTATATATCTGTCTCTCTATCTATCTAAATATCAATCCATCTATCTTTCTATTTATCTATCAATCTATAAATCTATTTATCTTTCTATCTATTTGTATCTCTATCTGTCTATATATCTATTTATATTTTTATCTATATGTCTTTCAATAAATTTTTCTATCTATATTTCTATATATCTATCTAACTATCTAACTATTTGTCTATATATAAATCTATCTATCTATTTATCTATCTATTTGTCTATCTATCAATTTATCTATCTACTTGTTTATTTTTTTGTCTATCTATTTAATAATAAATCTATCTATCTCTATGTCTAAGTATCTATCTATCTTTCTTTCAATATATTAGTATATCTATTTTTCTATCTATCTATTTTTTTGTCAAACATTCTACCTATTAATCAGTTAGTCTATCTATCTATGTATATGTCTATCAAACTATTTATCTGTCTATCTATTTGTATATATACCAATCTATCTTACAATCTATCTATCTATCTATATGTCTATCTATCTATCTATTTATGTATTTAACTATATATCTATTTATCTATCTATCTATCTTTATGTATATCTATCTATCTATCTTTATGTATATCTTTCTATCTATATATTTGCCTATCCATCTATCTATCTATCTTTCTATCTATCTATTTGTCTATAAATATATATATATACCAGTCTATTTATATGACATTCTATCTATCTATCTATCTACCGATGTATCTAACTATCTATTGAACTATCTATCTTTCTATCTATCTATCTGTTTGGCTTTATATCTATCTATCTACCTACCTACCTACCTACTTACCTATATATATATATATATATATATATATATATATATATATATATATATATATATATCTGACTATATTTCTATCTTTCTATCTGTGTATTTATATTTGTCTATCTACTAACTAACTAACTAACTATCTTTCTATCTAACTATTTGGCTTTGTGTCTATCTATCTATCTGTCTATCTATCTATCTATTAATATATCTGTCTTTCTATCAATCTAATAATCTATCTATCTATCAGTCAATCAATCTATCAATCTATCTTTATATCAATTTATTTTTTGATATGTCGATCATTCTTTCTATCAATATGTCTCTATATCTATCTATATATTTATTAGTCTTTTCTATCTATCTATTTATCTATTTGTTTATATTTTAGTCAATCAATCAATCTATCTATCTATCTATCTATCTATGTCTATCTATTTGTATATCCATTTATCAATCTATCTATCTAATAATATCTTCATCGATATGCCTAATAATCTGACGATCTATTTGTTTATCTATTTGTCTATATATCTATCTATATATAAATCTTTTTTTTTTCAATTAATTTATCTATTTATCTATTTGTCTATCAATCTATCTATCAATTTGTTTATCAATTTGTCTATGAATCTATTGATCAATCTTTCTTAATGTCTAACTTTCAATCTGTTGTTATATCTATTCATCTATTTATCTATCAGTCAGTCAGTCTATCTATCTATCTTTATATCTATTTATCTAACAATTTATTTACCTATATGTCTATTTATTTATCTATATTTCTATCAGTTTATCAATATATCTATCTATCTTTATTTCAATCTAACTATTATTTTATATTTTTATCTGTCTATCTATTTGTCTATTTGTGTATCTATTATAAATTTGTCAGACTATCTATCTGTCTATTTATTTATTTATCTCTCTGGTTGTTTGTCTTCCTACCTACTACTTGAATTCTTGCATATCTATCTTACTATCTATTTGTGGGTTTGTTTGTCTGTTAGTCAATCCATCTATATTTTTATCTATCTATTTGTCTATCTATTTGTCTGCATCTCTATCAATCTGTTTATGTATCTATTTGTGTGTGTGTGTGTGTGTGTGTGTGTGTGTGTGTGTGTATATATATTTGTTTGTCTATTTTTTTATATATTTGTCAATGTTTTTGTCTATAAACTTGTTTATCTATCTATCTATTTATCTATCTATTAATCTTTATATTAGTTTATATATCTTTTTATCCATCATTTTATCTTTCTTTCTATCATTATATGTGGTGACCTATATATGTGTGTGTGTGTGTTTATTTATCCGTGTATCTATCTGTCTGTCTTTCTACTATAAATCTATCTATCTTTCTATTTATCTATCGGTATATTTATCTATCTATATGTCTATCTGTCAACCTATCTTTCTATCTATTTTTCTATCAATCTGTCTATCTATTTGTCTATCTATATGTCTATTTATCTCTCAATCTATCTACCTATCTATATACAAATCTAATAATATGTCAATATATCTTTTTATCTATCTATAAATATATCTATTTGTCTATCAATCAATTAGCTACCAGTCTCTTAATCATCTAACAAACTATCTATCAATCTATATATCCAATTATATATCAATCTGAATATCAATCTATCTATTAATCATTCTATCAATTTGTCTATCTATTTGTCTATCTATCTATATATCAATCTTTCAATCTATCTATCTATTAACTCTCACTGTATTTGTATTTCAGTAAGACTATCTATTTTCCTATCTATCTATCTATTTATCAATCTATCTAACTTTTTAATCTAATCTGTCAATCAATTGTCTAGCTATTTATCTATTTCTTGTCTATCTATCTCATATCTATGTGTCTGTCTATCTATATGTCTATATATCTTTATTTCTATTTGTCAATCATTTTTCTTCTATCTAGTCTAGTCCTATCCTATCTTATCTATTGTATATCAATCAACTCAATCTATCTATATATATATATATTATCTATCTATCAATCTATCTTTCTATCTATTGTATATCTATCTATATCCTATTGATTTATTGTAATCTATTTCTTTATCTATCTATCTATATTTCTATTTATTTCTTAATCCTTCTATCTATTTCCACTCTATCTATATATCTATATTTCTATCTATCTATCTATCTATTATTTTTTATTTATCTATTTATTTATCTGTCTATCTATTGGACTTTTATTATCAATCTACTATCTATCTGTCTATCTATCTGTCTATATCTACCTGTCTATCTATTTCTATCTATTTTCTATCTATCTATCTATCTGTCTGTCTATCTATCTATCTATTTTTCTATATATCTATCTATCTATTTATCTGCTGGTCTATCTATATATCATTCTATCTATCATTATCTATCTATTTATCTATCATCTGTTTATCAATCTGTCTATCAATATATCAATCAATCAATCAATCAATCAAACTTTCTATCTATTTATCTATATTGTCAATATATCATTCTATCATTTAATCTATCTATATATCATATTGTCTATCTATCTATCTATCTCTTTATGTATCATTCTATCTATATTTCTTTTTGTATACCCATCTATCTATGTGTATGCCTATTTATCTATTTCTTTGTGACTATCTATGTGTTAGTATTTCTAAATCTCTATTGGTCTATCTATCTATGTATCTTACTATCTATTTATCTATCTATTTGTTTATCTATTTATCTATCTATATATATGTCTTTATGTCTATTTATCTATCTATGTATGTATCTGTCTATCTCTATCTATTTATCTATTAATCTATTTATATATCTATGTGTCTATGATCTATATATAACTTTCTATCTATCTATTTATTATCTATCTATTTGTAAATAAATAAAATATATATATATATTAGTCTATCTATCTATATGTCTATATATCTATATATCTATATATGTATCTATCTATCTATCTATATATCTAACTATCTATCTGTCTATCTTCAATTTATTTATTTTTCTATCTATCTGTCTATTTAACTATTTTTCTATCTATCTATATCAATCCATTTCTATATATCATCTATCTACCTATCTATCTATTTATCTATTTATCTATCATCCTATCTATCTAACTATCTATTGATCAACTATCTATCTATCTATATATATGTTTCTCTATTATCTATCTATCTGTCGATCTATCTAACTAATAATCTCTTAATCTATCTGCTAATTTATCTCTCTAATTAATCTATCTCTTTATCTAATTATTAATCAATCTATGTTTCTATCAATTTCTATGAATCTATTATTATTTAATCATCTATCTGTCGATCATTATTTCTATTAGTCAGACTATGAATCTTTTCTATCTATCTATCTATTAATTTGTCTATTTATCTGTCAATCTATCTTTCTTTTTATTGTCAATCTGTTTGTCTATCAATCATTCTATCTATGTGTATATATATATAGATATATAT
>JAREIK010002008.1:110576-125576 GCA_029783825.1 Sapria himalayana
CTAAGAATAGAAAGGTTACATAAACAATTCACGGGGGTTAGATCTAGAAATGAAATTATGTAGTATTGAATAAAATAGGGTTGAGAAACGTGATAAATATTGATGCTGAGGTTGTGAATGCATTTATATCTAAGATTTGTAGGTGGAATAAAAGTAGTATTTTCTGGGTTTGCCCTACCTGCATGAACACTTGCTCAGACACAATCTTGATGTTATGCATATCGAGAAGAATGTGTTTGACAATATTTTTTAATACAGTATTTACCATTCCAAGGAAAGCTAAGGACACGTACAAGTCAAAAGATGAGTTGAATAAATATTGTCATCATGCTCAATTTGTAAAAAATTGTGTCACCAGTAAATACCTCTAAGTTTTTTTACTCAATGGAACATCTTCCAATGCACTTGGCTTATGAAGCTCAGATTACTGGGCCTATCCATTATCATTAGATGTATCCTCCAAAAAGGTAATATTAATACACTCAACCAATTCTTTTCCTACACACACACACAATGACTTGCATATTCAATAATATTTTTTTAGATCCTTGAGGAAAATAAAACATACAAAATGAATAGGGCTCAAGTTGATGATTCTATATCAATAGTCTAAATTATGGATGAGGCTACCAAATTAGCATCATTATATTTCAAAGAAGGAGATCCAACTCTTCCACTTAAGGAATAGCAGAATGAGATTTATCTTATTGATATTGTGGATAATGATATGTTTGAAATTTTCAAGCCTTGGGTAAAATAATTGTTGCTTAAAAATGGTATCTAGCAGACAATGAATATACTACAACACTTCTATATTGTCATAATGAATTGTCCAGAGGTTCAATCATTTATAAAGTAATTATTACCTAAAAGTCAAATGAGATCAATTTACCATTTTAATTTATTATTTCCTATCATGTATCCATTATTCTAATTCTTTTTTCTATCAATTTATTACATATAAACATAAAATAGTTTCCAAAGATGGATGAAGAAGCTATCAATGCCATGACGAGCAAGAATTTCCATCATTGTTTGAAAAATACGTATGTTAAAATGAAAATAATAAAATATTATATTGTTTAATAAAAATCTATAATTGTAATCTCAACAATCCACTAATTTTGATTGCAGGTTTCATAATCATAAAAATAAAATTTCCAATCATTATTTTCGAAGTATAGCACGAGGTTCTCTAAGAGAGGTTAGAACTTATAAGGTTACTGTGCGAATGGTTTTAATTTCACACTAAATTGTATAGTAGTTATCAGGCAACAGACAATATGAAAGTAAGCATTAAATGATTCATATACAATGAAATTGAATATAACTATTAATGGACTATGGTCAAAGTGATTGAGTTAGAATTTGAAGCCCTCCCAGTTAAATTAACTGTATTATTCAAATGTGAATGATTCGATCCAACACCACATGTTAGTAGTGTTGTCCATCCTTGATATTTACTTGTTGATGTGCATAATAAAAAATTATTCAATATGTATGAACCTTTTGTATTAGCAGTACAAGCATCACAAATTTATTATTGTGAATATCCAGGTCAGACCCGTCCTATAAAGGATTGGAAAGCTGTGTGCAAGATAAAAACAGAGGTTCAAATTAACATCCCCGCATCACAAAGAACTAATGTCATAGAACTAGTTTTTAAAAATGATTACAATGATGTTATAATTGAAGCTGTGGTGGGGGATGAAAACATCCTTTTAATCACATCTTCTGAGATGGATATTAGTGGGAATTTAGATGTTGATGAATATTTAATTGATAATGAGGAAGAAATGAGTGATGAAGATAAGTTTGAAAATGATGTTACTACATTTGAAGAGGGAAATGAATTAGATTTGGATGATTCTGATGAGAAAGAGTAGATAGTGAGTTTTATGTTATTTTAATCATTAATCATTTTTGTTTATGTTAATTGCCTTATGTATTTTACTTGAAGCTTACTAATCAATAATGTGCTGTTTATTATTTTTAATAGATATGTCATGTGGACGAGGTAGAGGAAGCACGCTGCAAGATCATACCAGTTCTGGTATAGGTAGCAAGGCATCAGGTATGCCTGAACCTAGTAGAAGGTCATTAGTGGATAAGATGCCACAGTAGACAGAGAAGGTTGTGAATGTACCGTAGTAGTAGCATCAGTAGACTGATCCATATAATGATACTGAGATTTTGATGAATGATCAAGAGACGTGGGAGGGAGAGGAAGGAGAGGATGGAGATGTGGGAGAGTCTTCCTCAGAGCACCCTACAGACGAGATTCTCCTAGAGGTGTCAAACGGTCTGGCCCGGCACGGCACGGTTTGAATATAGGCGGGCACGGCAGGGCTCGTAATCACGGCGTGTCGTGCCGTGCCGTGCAGGGCCCGCTCGGGCCCGGCCTGGCCATACAGGCCAGGCGCCAGCCACCAAGGCATACTGGCATAGCCGCATACCCACATGCCCACATAGGCTGACTGGCTGAGGCTGAGACGTTGAGGGTGAGAGAGAGGCAGGGCCGGGCAGGCGGGCGCGGGACCGGGAAGGGACAGGTCACGGTATGGGAGGGGAGGGGAGGCCATGCAGAAATCCTATTCTCTGAATTCAAAAATCAGAATATTGTATTTTTTTTTAATTTATATATTGTAAATTATATTTCTTAATTTTAAATTAAGTGTAGTGTCATAGTGACTGTAGTCTACTCTATACACTGTGTAGTGTAGAATATTAATTATTAGATATAATTTTTTTTAAAAATGAAAAAAATTTAAATTTAAAAAAAACAAATTTTTGAAAATTATTTTTTTTTCCAATTCAACTAAGTATAGCTTTATTTATATTTATAATTTATTAATTATAAATTAAAGTTATTAATTTTTAAAATAAAATTTAAATTATAAAAAAATTAAATCTATACATAATGTTAGGAAAAATTAAATTAAAAAAAAAAATTAAACTACAGAAATGAAAAATTACCAATCATGCATTTGAAACCGATGGTCCGAACAAAACAAGTATAAGTTTCAACGCAAGCACAACGTACAGACAAAGCGTATAAATACAATGAATAAAAACAACATCGAAAAAAAACAGCAGATCAGCATCAATCGTCAAGCGGCATATCATGAGAATCATCAGCCGCAACATCAAGATCAGTATCATATGGATCATCATCATCGGCAATCAGCTCCTCCGCCATCGTAGTGGATGTGGATGCGACTACAGTGTCTGTCCCAGTCCCAGCTTCAGCACGATCATGGATGCTAAACCTCGATTCCTCCCAATCCTTCAAACATGCCAAGGCCTCAACCATATCTGTACGTAATCTCGATCTCCTATCCGTAATCACGTTCACTACAACAGAAAAAGCAGACTCCGATGCTATGCTCGACACCGGAGGAGTCAGTAGATCCCGTGCCATCCTAGATAGCACGGGATAGGTGGACTCATATGATTTCCACCACTGTAATAAATCAAGATTCTTATTATCAGAATGTGATAGGATTAAGCAGTAATCGGTATCTAAGTATCGAGACAGCTCGCTCCGATGTGATGGTCCACCCCTACGTTTCCCCCTCGCTAGGTTAATGGAATAATCGTCATCTCCGAACAAGGTATCAATGTCCGTAATCACAGTCTCACCACCACCACCACCATACCTAGTATCGTAGTATGTGAACAGGTCTGTCAACTTCTTGTGAATGAACCCTTCAGGTGGCTCTTCCAGGTTCATGCACGAGGAAATGAAAGTCAGGGTGTTTTCAACCCCTTCCACTTTTGCCCTAGGGTCCATGCATGCAGCGAGGCAATAAAGAGATGGAATGGTGGACTAGTACTTCAGGTACTTGGTCTCCATCTCTACAACCATATGGCTAAGCGTCGGGTCAGCTCGATACTTCCTAAACATGCTACTAATGTTGCATATGCACCGGAGTGCAATGCAAGTGGTGGGCGTATAAACCGACGAACACATGTTCGCCGTGTCATAAAATATCTTCAGGAATTTCATAAATGAAATTCCTGAAGCCCAGTTAGTGTCTTCAATAATAAGTTCGTCACTCTTACTATTGACGTAGTCGGATATCACGTGTTCGTATCCAAAACATGATTCCAACATCAGGTACGTGTAATTCCAACGATGTCTCACATCCGATTGGAATTTTTTCTTCTTAAGATTCATAGACAAACAGAGATTACCAAACTCTTGTAGTCTGCGAGGAGTGCGAATATACTTGAGTGCATTGCGTATATTTTCCAACGCGGGGGAACACACCTTCATACCCGCTTGAACTATCAGGTTAATCACATGACACATGCATCTGACATGAAAGATCTCTCCTAATGGTGCGTCTCTAATATTCCTAACAAACATATTGATCGCTACTCTATTATTAGCAGCATTATCGAAAGTGACACTAAAAATTTCATTTTGAATTTTATATTCCCTAAATATTTTCATCATACACTCAAAAATGACCGGGCCATCATGAGGATGAAGAATCTCAGTGAATCCTAATATTTTTTTATTGATTATCTAGTTAGAATCTACATAGTGACTCGTGAGACATGCATAAGAAGAATCATCGTGACATGTCCATATATCGGACGTCACGGACACCACTCCACTATATGCCATTAATTCCTTAATAATTTTTTGTTTTTCTAACTTATATATCTTTAGTATGTCACTCCTAGATGTGGACCTAGGAATCCTATGATAGGAAGGTTGAAAATAAGTCTGCATGATGCGCACAACCCTCGGATCTTCCGAAAATCTGATCAGAAGACCCATCAATGTGATGAGCCTGGCCATGCCGTCCCTACCCAACTCGCTGGAGTATACGAAGGGAGTAAACTTTAAGACTGAACTCGATCTAGTCTCAAAAAATGTAGTGTCAAGTTGGGTTTGCCTAGGATCTAAGGGTCCATGTTTTTTGGTGCATAATTCAGCATGCCTCTTAAGGTGCCCAGTCCCACATGTACTCTTGCATGTTAAAAGTCTCATACAATATTTGCACTGTGCCATTTCAAGTTCTTCACCCCTAACATTTACTTGTGTTATGATTTTAAAATGATTCCAAACTATAGAAGTCCTCCTAGTTTTTTGTTTTTTAGAACTTTGGGTTGAGACGATTGGAGAAACCAAAGTTTCAGCAGCCACAGATGTCTGTGTAACACTAACATTTTCATTTTCGAAATTAAAATACGTGTCAAGTGGATTTGTCATTTTTTATGTTTTTTTTCCTATGTTTTTCTAGAGAGAGAAGCTTTAGAGAGAGAAAGTAAAAAAAACGTAAAATTAATTACCCGGTAAAAGCAATGAGGTCAGTCACGTGCAAGGTGCACCACAGGAAGCTCTGATGTTCAAAACTCAAGTAGAGTTTCACGAAAATCCAAGCCGAAATCAAAATCCCGAGGCCCGAGAGAGAGATGCACGGTTTATGTGAGAGAGAGAAAGTTTTGAGATGAGATATGTTTTTGAAAAACATAAATGTAATAGGGAGGGGGGTAGAATTTATAGTCTAAAGAAAGTATTTTTTTATAAAAAAAGAAATTTTTTTATAAAAAAAGAATTTTTTTATTATTTTTTTGAATATTTTTAAGGGGCAGAATCACGAGGACCGTCGGATTCTGCCCCCTAGCCGTTGGAGGCGAATCCAATGGCTGAAAATCTGTGATGTTTGAATTTTTTTTTTGGCCGTTGGGATTGGTCGGGTCTAAGGCCGTCAGGTATCGGCAGTTCCTAACCCGGGCACGGCATGGGCCCGGGCACGGTTTAAAAATGTGCCAAGCCGGCCCAGGCACGGCCGAACCGTGTCGTGCCTCATGCGGGCCGGGGCGGCCCTGCACGTTTGACACCTCTAGATTCTCCCTATTGTTTAGTTTAATCCGACATTTGATAATCCATAAGATATAAAACTTAACTAATGATTTATTAATTTCTTAATTTATTTCTAACTTGCTATTAAATTTTAGGTTACAAGACAATGTTAGAGCGTCTGGTTCCATTTCTAGAGTTTTGAGAACAATTTTTAGCAAGTCCTTTAAACCTTATGGACATAATTGGAAGTCACTAACACATAGAGACCAATTAATAATTTGGAGAGATTTTAAGGTACATATTACTACCTAACATTTTTTACATATTTTATTTATTTTTTTGTTCACTGATTAAAAATATTTTAATTATAATTGCAAAAAGTTTATAGGTGGACACAGCCAAAGGAGGCGATCAAAAGTGTGTTCTACAAACATGCTGTAAAATGTTATAAGGACACCATGTACGAGGTCAAAAATAAATGGTTGAAGAAGAAAGAACAAGATTGAGTATCCCGGATCATGTTTTCAAGTAGTGGTGGATAAGATGGGAAGATCTTGATTATAGGAAAAGGTTTGATAAGCATAGCGGCAATCATCGCTCATAGCGGGCTGGGGAGGGTAGTGTCATGTCAACACACACTTGTGGATCTCACTCTATGCGTGAGCATGAATGAGCATTGATATTATTTCTAATTTATACTTTTTCTGTTTATTACTTTATGAATTATGTTTAATTATGCCTAATTTTCATTTGTCAAATTTTTTTTTTCAGAATAATTAACGTATGTAATGTGTGTAATTAAAGACACGCAAGGAGGTTAAGAAGCCCACTGCTCCTCACTTATTCAGATACACGCACACGAAGGTTCATGATGATCTGACTTTTGTTGATCAGAGATCTCATACAGTAAATGTAAGTTTCATTAAAAAAATATATTTTTTCTTTTTTTTAATATAAATTTAAATACATATCATACATGTTTATTAGGCGAGATATGAAGAAATGTTAGCTACTACGACTCAAGTGTATCAAGTCTACTTCAGGTTCATGTGATGGTGCAACAGGTAGTTTTCATTCATCATCTCTACCAGTTGATACGAATCAGATTTGGTATGCGGCTGTTGATGGCAAGGAAAAGATACTCGTCTATGGCGTCAGTTCATCGACATCATCATTCTACTCACATTGGTGACCAGATAATGAAGCTGCATATTCAGGACCAGATTCGAATTTGTTCTTGCTGATGGAGAAATTTCAAGACGTGATGGGAAATGATATACAGTATTAGTTGGTCGATACCGAGTGATGCATGATTGACTATGAGGATGATAGGGATGAGTTGCGTCTGCATTTTGACTGGCTTACAAAGATGTTTCAGGATGGAGGACTACAATTCAACCCTAATGATCTACCTCAGATTATTCGGCATAATGCTCTAGCTACAACATCTACTCCATCACCTACAGCAGCACCTGCAGCAACCGCATCTGGACTAGCAGTAGTAGACAGCTGAACCCAAGTACCCAACATCTCAGCATACAGACCAAATATGTCTTAGCATAATGATTATGAAACTAGGTCGGTAAATCGTCAGTAATAGGTTTACCGACCAAAAAATAACTAATTACTGACCAAATAATTGGTCGATATTTCAGTGAATGTTAGTAGGGATCACACATCTTAATATTATTTTCGCTTAAATAGTTTTAACTTTAAAATTCTTATAAAATCCAATATATTAGAATTTATATAATCATACATTTAAGTCATAAAGAATAAATACACATAAAAAAATATTGCTTACAATATACACACATAATTCTTACTACAAATGTGCTTTGTAATCCTCTATATAAAAATATGAAAATGATTATGATAACTTACATACTTAAAAGCACTCATATAAAACAATAAATAATTATAAAAAATGATAAATTATATAATAATTGAGAAATATTATTAGTTTCTAAAATATTGGATCATTTAAATCTCATAATGATTATAGTTTGCATATGTGTTTCAAAAGTTACATATAAAATTAGATCATTTAAATCCCAAAAGATATCTTGAAGCATTGGGTGATTTCAGAATTTCCAAGACATACATAGAAGAATGACCCACATCCTTTTTAAACTTATAAATTTTTGCAAAGGTCCCAAAAAATCTGTAGGATGTCTCCACAAACCAAAATTTTTATAATTTACTATGTTTTTCATATATATGTCAACACCTTTTGTGCATTCATGATATGTTTCTTTTATTTTCAGATATTCTTTATGAAGTTCCATATGAAACACACCCATGGAATTCACATATAAACCATTTATATTCTGAATTTGAATATTGAGGTTTTGAGCATAGCCAAAACCATGGGTCCCTCAATGTTAGTATGGAGCCACAAATGAATCATTTTTTCATAAGTTAGTCTGCTAGTGAAGAAAATCATCATGAATGGTTCTCTCTAACATCCAGCATCCATTGCCAACAATTTTTCAGAAATGGAATTATGTGCCAAAACCTCATTGATTTAAGAAGCATATTAGCTCCTTGATAATTTCATTTCAAATTTTATATGGCAATGCCCCCATATTGCAGTATGAAGGTGGTCGTTGCTGGGATGGGTTCAGACTAAAGGGAGAATGAATTCAATACGGAGATCTAGCGAGGCCCTCTCTCTAAAAGGACATAAGCCCCTTTATTTAGAGATAGGGGCGAAGGCAAAGAGCTCGGCTGACTTTAGAAAAGAATGCGAAGGGGCTAGTAATGTATCATCAAAAAATGAAAGAAATAGATGAGTTGATGATAAATAAAAATCTTTGGAACATATTGAAATGTAAATATTGTTCGCCAAATAGAAACAGCATTTCATGTTCTTAGAGGTATATTATGCATCTCAAAGTAATAAAATAATAAAGATAGAAGACTTACCTTCCACAATTAAGCCTCTCAGAGTCCACAAGTCACCCATTTTTGGTCCCCCACCACCTATCAAAGTTACAAACAACAACAAAGTAACAAAGAATATGAATATAATACTTATCCAAAATAAATCCGATAATATTTCACTCTATCATATTGCTGGTTCAATTGAGTTTTACCATCAATAAAACATCGATACTAAATCTCATCATAGTGATGTAAATATGTCTAGGAGAATACAGTATCAAAAATAATAATGAAAATATAAAGTAACCCAAGATATTGATTCCTTACCATCAGCTTGTTGAGGTATGTAAGTTCCATTCAAATATACTCAACCCATAGATCTGAATTTGAGCAGATTCTTAAACCATTGTGCATAAGAACCCTAGCAGTTGTAGCATTTAAGTTATAATTAAATTCCCAAGTTGCAGCACAAATCCAAACTTCAAGAACATTTGGATGAAATCGAATTGCTAGAGCTAGTACCTACATGAATTAAAATAAATGGATTAACCTAAAGAGGTCTAGAGCTCGATCATAAAAGTAATCTAATATAGCTATATCCAATGATATTAATGTTTCTATGCTCAGAAATGTCAATATTTTATAGATTGATGAAATAGTAAGATATGCTGGCATGCTCTATAACTTGATTAATTCAAGTGAAATGGATCGAAGAATGATACAAGAGATAGGGATGCTGATAAAAACATGAACATTTGTGAGACTGAAATAATCAATAATATGATATGATATGGAATTGCAAATTTATTGCATTTAAACCCTAAAAATTGATTTAAAAAGAAGAAGAACTATGCCTTCTTCATCATTAATATTTAACACGAGACCTTGTTTGTGGTGCTCCTATAAGTTGGTGTTCATGCTTACCAATGCGAAGATGGTTCAATGAGATGAAGTTATAGAGATTATGAAGAGGGTTCCATTTGGATGAAAAAACATGTGTTATTAATCATGGATTCATGGAATAAATAAAATGCCTGATATACAGACGCATGAGTGGAGAAGTGAATGTTAGAGATGATATGAAAAAGCTATAGATTTCTGCAGCCAAGGATGGGATGCTAGTGTTATAGTTTATGTCTTGACTATTCTACACTATTCGTTGTGTTTTTCTGAAATCACATCGGATATCTGAAATGACATCGAATTTTTGAAATCACAACAGCAGTACCTCTTCATATTTGGGGTTGTAAAAAAATTAAATTTAGCTATGAATTACCAAGGGAAAATCTGTCTCTAAAGTTGTTGCTAAATTTTCATATTATTTTATTTTAAAAAAACATATTATTTCATATAACCTTAATTAAATTGTATAAATATATAACCCTACAAAATTCATAATATTTCATATTTTTAATAATTTATAGATAAATCTATAATATTATTTTATCAATAAAAAAATATTATGAAATTATAAAAAAATATTTTATATATAAACACAAACACACACACACACATATATATTGTTATACATTTTTAAGAATTTAATATATTTAATTGAATATAATATGAAATAGATTTTTAGGCATAAAAATTCATATTATTTGATATAATTTATAATTTATAAAAATCCTAAAATAACATAAAGTGAGAAGATTATAAAAAAAAGATATATTTATTATTTTAATAAGAACGGAATATAAAAAGCTAATATCAAATATTTTA
This sequence comes from Sapria himalayana, assembly GCA_029783825.1. Taxonomy (NCBI): domain Eukaryota; kingdom Viridiplantae; phylum Streptophyta; class Magnoliopsida; order Malpighiales; family Rafflesiaceae; genus Sapria; species Sapria himalayana. Next base: position 121,006 of record JAREIK010002008.1, read on the forward strand.
CTCAAAGGTTTAACTCTTATATATTTCAGTAGTGCAAAAATAAAACTTGAATTTAAATCAATGTAGGGTCAGATTGGTAGTGCTCTTCAAAAGTGTTTATAGGGCTAAAAATAATTTTAAGTGTTTTTAGGACAAAAATACCATTAGTAATATTTTTAAAAACTTTTTTGAAACCATAAAAAACATTTGAAGTATTCTTTTAATAAGCACCTCGAGAAATTTGTGTTATAAATCATCAAAAGTTTCTGGATATAATATAGGTGTCAAATGGGCCAGGTGGTTAGGGCATGACCCAAAGTCTAATGCAATTCAGTCATGCCTAGCCTGACATGGCACGCTGCTATGTCATGCCCGGGCCCATGCTGGGTTGACCCTCTGCATGAATCATGTCATGTCATGCCTAGGGATTTTGGCCCATGTGTCATGCCAAGCATGGCATGGGTGCCTGGAACATGGGCATGACACGGGGGACGATGCGGTGATGCACAATGGGCAACGACTCGACATGCCCAATGGGTAATGGTGATGTGGCGACGTGCCCCTTGAAATCTTAATTTTTTTAAAAAAAGACCTACCCTGAGTCAAATAGACCCGTCCAACCCAACCAACCCAGTCTAAACCTTTCAAACTTGGATAGATTCCAAGCCATAGGTAGTGTCTGACCTGAACTACCATGTCAGGCATGCCATGACATGAACATCAAGCCAGCCTAGAGGGGCCATAAAAAAATGGGAAGGGCCAGCCCAATCCTTTTGACACCTCTAAGATGTAATTAAAACATCTATTCATTTATACTTAAATAGCAATTTATTTTATTTATATTTTTGAAAAATTTGAATTTTTTTTTAAATTAAAATAATTCAAATTTTTAGAAAATATATTTTTTAAAGATTTATATAATCATAAAAGTAATTCTTTTAAGTTTTATTAATATAAATATTTATTTGTTTATTCATTAATTCATTTTTTTTTGTAAAATTTTTTATCATACAAATAATTAATTTAGGTTTTTATTAATACAAATGTTTATGTATGTTCATTTATTATTGTAAATATTTTAAAAAATATTTATAATTATAGAATTAATTATTTAATGCATATATTAATAAGTATATTTATATATCATAATTAAATAATTTAAATAATCTTTTATATTATTTTTTAAAATTTTCTAAAAATAAAAATATTTATCTTAGTCTTTATTGATATAAATTTTTATTCGTATTTAGATATTTTTTTAATGATTAATTATAAAATCCTATTTTTATAATTATATAGGGAGAAGTGTCTTTCAAAGATTCCTTATCCAAAGACCATGATAGACCTTTCATATATAAAATTATAAAAAATATTAAAACAAATAATATATAAAGAAAATAATTCAGTATAGATTAAAGACAAAAATTAATCCCATGCTAAATAGCTAGGGAAGAATGCCTAGCTAAATGGATATATTGTGTGATAATTATAATTTAAGGACTAATCGCTTACTATTAATATATAATTATAAAAAAAATTTCAGAGAACTATTTAACGAGGGATTTTTTATAAAGCTAATTAGCTAGAAAAAATCCATCTCTAAGGTGTTGCTAAATTTGGCGCCAATCTTTGTGCCAAATTTTACGACAATATTAGCAAGGGACAAGTTTCCATCAAAAATGTCCTTATCTAATCAGTCACAAATCTATCAAAAATGTTTCATTTAATCTAAAATCATACATCTCTTGTTATACCCTAGCTAATCCCTCACAAATTAGCTAGGGATTATTTTTCTAGATAAATTATAGTAGCTAAATAGACAATTTTGTAGTGTCTATCTATCTATCTTTTTATATATCTATATGTCTATCTATTTGTCTATCAATCAATCTATCAAAATATATATATTTTTGTCTAGCTAACTATTTATCTTTCTAAATTCCTATATATCTATAAGTATGTCTATATATCTGTCGTTATATGTATCGGTCAATCAATCAATCAACCTATCTATTAGTCTTTTAGTTTGACTATCTATCTATCTTTCTATCTATCTATATGTCAATCAATCAATCAATCAATATGTGTATCTATCTATTTGTCTGTCTATCTATCTATCTACTTGTCTGTCTAACTATCTATCTACTTATCTATCTATCTGTCTTCTTGTGTATCTTTCTATCTATATATATATATATATATATATATATCTATTTATCTATCTATCTATATGTCTATCTATCTATCTATGGGTATATCTATCTATCTATCTTTCAATATGTCTATCTATGTGCTTATATATGTTTCTATCTATGTGGCTAACTATGTGTTGTTCTATTTATCTATCAATATATCTATCTTTCTATATATCTATTAATCTATAGGTCAATCTATCAGTTTATCGATTTATGTATGTATCTGTCTATTTATTTGTCTATCTATCTATATATTTATCTTTCTATTTGTCTATCTATCTAACTATGAATTAATCAATTAATTTGTCTATCTATGATCTATCAATCTATCTGTCTATCTGTTTATCTATCTATTTATCTATTAATCTATCTATCTATTTATCTATCTATCGATCTGTCTATCAATCATTCTATCTATAAGTCTCTCAATTTATCAATCAAAGTGTTTATCAATCAATCTAGAAATCTATCTAACCTTCTGTCTATCTATCTATTTTTCTAACTGTCTATCTATCTTTCTATCAATGAATCTATCAATCTATCTATCGATGTATTTGTGTAGCTATCTATCTATGTATGTATCCTATCTATCTATCTATCTATCTATCTATTTATCTACCTGTCGATCTGGCTATCTATTTGTCTACCTAACTAACTATATGTCAGTCTATCTATCAATCTTTCTATCAATCAACCTACCGATCTATATGTCTCACTATCTATCTACCTCTCTATCTATCTATTTATTTGTCAATAAATCAATCAATCAATCTATCTATCTTTCAATATGTTTATCTATCTATGAATATATCTGTCTATATATGTGTCTAGGTATGTGCTTGTCTATCTGTATTTCTATCTATCTATCTAACATTATATCTATCAATAAATATATCTATCTATCTATCTATATGCCTTTCTATCTATCGATCTATCTATCTATTTTTTTTCTATATGCCTATCTATCTATCTATCTATGTATCTATATATCTATATATCTGTCTATCTATCTATCTAAATATCAATCCATCTATCTTTCTATTTATCTATCAATCTATAAATCTATTTATCTTTCTATCTATTTGTATCTCTATCTGTCTATATATCTATTTATATTTTTATCTATATGTCTTTCAATAAATTTTTCTATCTATATTTCTATATATCTATCTAACTATCTAACTATTTGTCTATATATAAATCTATCTATCTATTTATCTATCTATTTGTCTATCTATCAATTTATCTATCTACTTGTTTATTTTTTTGTCTATCTATTTAATAATAAATCTATCTATCTGTATGTCTAAGTATCTATCTATCTTTCTTTCAATATATTAGTATATCTATTTTTCTATCTATCTATTTTTTTGTCAAACATTCTACCTATTAATCAGTTAGTCTATCTATCTATGTATATGTCTATCAAACTATTTATCTGTCTATCTATTTGTATATATACCAATCTATCTTACAATCTATCTATCTATCTATCTATATGTCTATCTATCTATCTATTTATGTATTTAACTATATATCTATTTATCTATCTATCTATCTTTATGTATATCTATCTATCTATCTTTATGTATATCTTTCTATCTATATATTTGCCTATCCATCTATCTATCTATCTTTCTATCTATCTATTTGTCTATAAATATATATATATACCAGTCTATTTATATGACATTCTATCTATCTATCTATCTATCTATCTACCGATGTATCTAACTATCTATTGAACTATCTATCTTTCTATCTATCTATCTGTTTGGCTGTATATCTATCTATCTACCTACCTACCTACCTACCTACTTACCTATATATATATATATATATATATATATATATATATATATATATATATATATATCTGACTATATTTCTATCTTTCTATCTGTGTATTTATATTTGTCTATCTAACTAACTAACTAACTAACTATCTTTCTATCTAACTATTTGGCTTTGTGTCTATCTATCTATCTGTCTATCTATCTATCTATTAATATATCTGTCTTTCTATCAATCTAATAATCTATCTATCTATCAGTCAATCAATCTATCAATCTATCTTTATATCAATTTATTTTTTGATATGTCGATCATTCTTTCTATCAATATGTCTCTATATCTATCTATATATTTATTAGTCTTTACTATCTATCTATTTATCTATTTGTTTATATTTTAGTCAATCAATCAATCAATCAATCAATCTATCTATGTCTATCTATTTGTATATCCATTTATCAATCTATCTATCTAATAATATCTTCATCGATATGCCTAATAATCTGACGATCTATTTGTTTATCTATTTGTCTATATATCTATCTATATATAAATCTTTTTTTTTCAATTAATTTATCTATTTATCTATTTGTCTATCAATCT
>JAREIK010002008.1:130576-151607 GCA_029783825.1 Sapria himalayana
GATAAATCAATATATAGATAGACAAATAAAGAGATAGATAAATAGATAAATAGATTAATTGATAGAAAAATATATAGATAGATAGATAGACAGATAGATAGACAAATAAATAGAAAGATAGATAGATAGTCAGATTAATATCAACATAGATAGATTAATAGATAAATTGAAATACAGATTGATATATAGATTAATAGATAGATTGATAGATATATAGATAGATATACAAATATATAGACAAATAGCTAAACAAATAGATAGATAGATAGAAATATTGACAGATATATAGATAGATAGATAAATAGATAGACAGACAGATAGATAGATAGATAGCTAAATAGTCAAATAGATGGACACATATATAAATAGATACATACATAGTAAGATAGACATATAGATAGACAATTAAAATAGAGTAACAGAGAGAGATAGATATTTAGATAGATAGATTGAAATATAGATAGACACAGATAAAAATATAGATAATAGATAGATTGAATGATCTTTAGATAGAAAGAATGATATATAGATAAATAAATAGATATATAGATAGATAGATAAATAGATAGATTGATAGAGATATTTAGATATATAGCTATACATAAAGACAAATAGTTAGATAGATAGATTGACAGATAGACTTATAAATAGATAGACATATAGTTAGACACATAGATAGATAGATATATAGACAAATATATAGTTAGATATATAGATAGATAAATAATTAAATAGATTTATAGTTAGATAGATAGATAGATAGACAAACTGATAGGTCGATAGATAGATAGATAGACTAACATATATATAGACCTAATGATAGAAATATAGATAGATAGACATATAGATAGAATGATATATAAACATATATATTGATAGATATATTGACAAATAGATAGCCAGATAAATGGATAGTGTTGTATATATATTTTGTTTTGATAAACAACTTTGTATAACTAAAATGTTTTCTCTTTCAATATTTTTTTAAGTGCATGAAATAAAATATTCAATGGTTGTGTATGCAACAATAGCACAATAATGGAGGTCCACTGCATGTTCAGTGAGACAAAGAAATTTTAGGAGCATAAACCTATCCATACAAGTGATCCGACCCACTCTGTTATTGATATAAATTGTTTTTATTACTATTTTTGTGCTGTTGTAATTTTTGCTTGCAGAACTATTCATCTCCGTTTTCTCCTTTCTGCATGATTTTCATCGTGAGTACTGCTCACAAATCTGGAAGACCTATTTTAGTTATAATCTATAAATGCATAAGTATTTTTTGGTGGATGTAGCTAGTCATTCTAAATGACTAGTGAACCACATTACTTTTTGTGTTTCTATTGTTGTTTGATTTTATTTCTCATGGGTTGTTGGATTGTTGTTTTGAATATATATATTGTTGTTCTCTTCTTCTTCTTCTTCCAATCTATGAAATCACAAATGTTGGAAGTAGAATTACCCAATAGATAGTAAAATAGATAGATAGACAAAAATATATAGACAGATGGATAGATAGTTAGATAGACAGATAAATAGACAGAAAGATATATAGATTTATAGATAGATAGATAGATAGTCAGATAAATATGCGGAGAGATAAAAAGATAATTAGACATGTAGATAAACAATTAATTAGACAATTAGATAGATAGACAGACAGACAGATAGATATACAAATAGTTAGAAAACTAAATAGATACATAGGCAGATAGATAGACAAACATACATACAGACATATAGATAAATAGATAGATAGTTAGTTAGAATGATAGATAGATAGACAGATAGATAGATAGAAAGATAGATAGAGAGATAGATAGATAAATATACAGATAGATCAAAAGATGGATAGATAGATAGACAAATAGATAGATAGATAGATACACAAATAGATAGATAAATAGATCAATAGAAAGATAGATAGACATATAGATAGACAAATAAACATATATATAGATAGATAGATAGAAAGATAGATCGATACATTTACAAATAGATAGATAGATTGATAGACAAATCAATAGATAGATAGATAGATTGATAGATATATAGATAGTTTGATAGTTAGATAGGCAGATAGATAGACAGATAGATAGAAAAATAGACAGATAGATAGATAGACAGAAAGATTGATAGATAAATAAATAGATATATAGACAAATTGATAGATAGAAAGAAAGATTGACATATAGACAAATAGATAGATAGATAGATAGATTGATTAATTGACAGATTGATAAACTTAATGATAGAGTGATTGATATATAAATTGATAGACAAATTGATAGATAGATTGATAGATAAATAGATATATAGACAAATTAATATTTAGATTTATAGATGGATAGATAAATAGATTGATAGAAAAATGGATAGATAGTGGGATAGATAGAAGGACAAATAAATGGTAATTTAGAAAAATAGATAGATGGATAATTGATAGATAAATAGTTGGATAGCTAGATGGATAGATCAATAGTTAGATAGACAGGTAGATAGAACTATAGATAGACATATATATAGACAAAATATAGATACATAGATCGATAGATATAAAGATAGATATAAAGATAGATATATAGAAATATATGTAGATGCATAGATAGATAGACAGATAGACCGATATAGATAGATTGATAGATAGATAGACAGATAGATAGCTAGATATATAGACAAATATATAGACACATAGATACATAGATATATACACATATAAAAAGACATATTGATAGACATATTTATCATATAGATCGATAGATAGTTAGTTAAAGAGATAGATATACAAATTGATAGAGAGATACATAAAAAGTTACATAGACAGATAGATATATAGATTGATAGACATATAGATAGACAGATTGTTAGACAGGTAGATTGATAGATAGTTAGATAAATTGACAGATAATTAGACAAATAGTTTGATAGATAAATAGATAGATTACTAGAAAGTTAGGTAGATAGATTGTTTTGACTGTTAGATTGATAGTTCGATTGACTAATAGATTAACATATAGATATATATATAGGTAGACAAATAGATAGATAGATTGATGGACATACAAATAGATATATAGATAAATATATACATAGATAGATAGATACATAGATACATAGACTAATTGATATCCAGATTAATAGACATATAGATAGAAAAATATAAAGACAAATAGATAGAAAAATAGACAGACAAATTGACAGATTGATTAATTACTAGATAGATAGACAGAGAGAGAGAGAGAGAGAGATATATATATATATATATATATATATATATAGATATATAGATAGACAGACAGATAAAGTGACAAATAGACAACTGTTAGATTGAAAAATTTACAAACAGATATAAAGATATATCGACATAATAGCTAAGATTATTTTTCTAGCTATTATAAAATATTCCATTCCTAAAATAGAATAGCAATGGATTTTCCTCGAAATTTATCCAAAGCTAATGTACTCGACGAAAAAAATTATCGAAAAAGAAATTCCCTAGCAAATATTTAAATTCTGAAATTCTCTAGCTCATTATCTTTTTTTTCCTTGTTAATTTTGATTATTATTAATGGTAGCAATTAATATCTTTCGACTAAATATATACAAAAATTTCTTAGCTAAATAAGAAAGGGAATAATCCCTAGCTATTTTCATTCCAAAACTATTTTCATAATTTTATTTTTTTTACAAAAATTTTTAATTACATTTTTAAAATTTTTACATTAAATTGAATAAAAACATATACTATAAACCATTTTTTATAATTAAATAAAAGAAAAAGTATTTCTGATATTATTCTAATACAATAGTTACTTAGTTAAAAAAATATATCATAGGTATATAATCATTTAAAACTAAATTATGATCCTTATCATTAGTTGGTGCATTTGTGCTAGCCTCTCCTATGTAATTTTTGTACTAGAACTCGATATGATATCTTTTGCGTCAAGGCCGCTAACTATGACTCCATATATGACATCTACTATTGCATTGCATCCATAATTTCATTCATCTCATCATTCACTTCATTTATTTCGTGCATTACTTCTTTCAAAAGAATAATCTACTAATCCTTCTCTTTCATTTCACTCTCCATATATACAAAATATTCATTTGTTTCAATTACTTGCTGTTCAACCACCTCATCCATCATTGTTGTGACAAAGGAACTAGAAGCATGAGTTCAAAACTCACATCCTTTGAGCTGATGTCATACATTTGCTGCTTCTTCTAACATTCATGGTCTCCAACTATATACGATCATAGTTATTTGGTTGAATTTTTATATAATTCTTATCTGGTTGAGAATCAGCTATCATACATTCCTCCAAAAAGTCCTATGATAAAATATATAAAATATTGTGCTAGATATAAATAAAATAAATCAAATATTTTTTATTCCACACAACTTTCAAAATTTACAATAGTATTCAAAAGTTTATTAATATAATAGATTATTTATAGCAATCATCTGAGACTTGTTGTCAATAAAGTACCCGTCTGCTTTCTTCACATGCATCTTCTTAAAAATCATATAAAAATTGGGATCTTGACCAAATTCTTTGGCCTAAAGTATGTATTTATTAAGTCAAAAAATAATATATGTTTAAAAATTTTAGCTTTAATTCTAAAAACAAGCAAATATTTGAATTATTTGGACTATTAGGCTAATTCCGAAATATATATATGGTTTAAATTTATAAGTTGTACCAAATCTCGAGCATGCTCAATGCTCAATGCTCAACTATACCATCCTGTATGGTGAGACATTCTTGTACTAGGTCTAGCTACCTCAGTCCTTTAGTTTTTGTTGGATATCTCTGATTTTTTCTTCACTTTTGGCTCCAACCAATATTTAAGCCAATCGGGCCACTCATCCTTAGGTATTAAATCAGGCCTATCTTTTAGGATATTCAATTTATAGTCAAAATTTGAGTACCATTTGGCAGATTTGCTCTCCCACAATAACTTTATCTATCCATCAAATTGGGGTACCCATGTATACTAATTCTATATATATATATATATATATATATATATATATAATTCACAAAAAAACTATATTAATAACAATTACATAATTCTTTTATGCTTGAATATTTATCAACATAATAGTTAACTAATTAGATAATTATTTTTTAATGCTTTTGTTTCTTTGTTTTACCTGAAAGTCATAAAAGTTAGTCTCTTTTGTTGATTCAGAAACTTTCTTCCATGAGAATACGTTGGAATCAACTATTTTCTTGAATGACTTTGTAATTATAGCCAAACACTTGTAAATAGAATGAAACTATTAAAATAATCAATTAATATTGAAAACAAGAAATTCATAACTATATATAAAAATAAAATCTCTAACAGGGACATTGTTATTTTTTATTAAAGTAATATTTAAATATTTATTATACCTCTCACCCAAAATCTCTTTTACTAACTTAGCACAGCCTGCAGGGTAAGCGACAACATTTGATGATGTCAATGGTGTTGTAAATGAGGCAACAACTAATGATGTAAAATGTGGTGTAAATGATGGTGATGGATCAAAAGTATGTGTAGGAGGGACAATGGATGGGGGCCTTATATTTGATAAATGTGTTGGTAAAGGTGTCAATGATGGTGATGGAGATGGTGATGTTGAAGTCTAGATATGATGGGTATGTGATGATACTAACTATACAATAGGACATAAAATACAAGATGAATCTCATCCATGTATGCATCCATGTACACCTCCACCACACCCATTTTTTTATGCGCCATCTACTGTACAAAAGTAAAAACATTGAACAAATAATACAGTTACAATGAAAACATAAATTGATATTATATGATGAACAATCATGCATTTAAAAATAACACACAACAATGGATTGAAACATAATATAGTATGTCTTTGAAACTATAATATTCTTATACAATTATAACAGTTTAATTATCGGTATCACTATCATCTTCTAATGGATCTTCTGACATTTCATTTGATTCTGATGAAAGTTCCAACTCATCTTCAGATAGAAAATGATCATCTTCATTTTTTATTAGGACACCATATGAGTCAAATAAGTTTTCTAGATCTTCATCTAAATGCATAGTTTCAATATTATTTATGTCATTTTCTTGAAATGCTCGTGCAATAGCTAAGTTTGTACTTCATTGTTGAGATATTGGTACTTCAAAATTTGATCAAGCTTTGATTTTTCAAATGGCCCACCAGTCACACTTATCACTAGAAAAACTCAGGTATGTACAATAATATACTTGAGTGGCTTGAATTCCCATAGTTACATAGCTCATATTGATTAAATCTCTATTTATGATTAGCATTCACTAGCTTATAATACGAATGAATCTTTGTACCTGCATTTCATGTAGGATCAAACCACTCATTTTTTAATAATACGACCCTATTATTTTTTACTCCATGATACTCCAACTCAATAACTTCTACTATATGACTATAATAATCAATCTCATCCACACTATAACTTGAGCCTTTAATGTATACATCACTATTCATAGTTGCTTTAGAAGAACCATGACCTATTGTTTGAAATTAATATTCATTGACAAAATACCCAAGATAGGTTATCACATATCTAGATGGAACTTTACTTAGATAATGTATGAATATGTTAGAATCTTCATTTGAATGATCTTTTGTATGTTGCATAAATTCAACAAATGATGTTAAAAAATATAAGATACTAATAAATCATATTATTCAAAAAATTAAGGCTTTATAATTCTCACATAGTTCTTGAACCAATTCAGAAATTCTATTTCTAGCATAGAATCGACCTCATTGCTCGGAATGGTTGGTGGTCTATATTTTAACAGCTCAACATAAACACTGCACATATACTAACAAAGAGAGAATAATAGATATCAATTTCTAATTATTCCTATTCAGGAAAAAATTATCCTATGATTAAAGCATGAACCATTTCTTGAATAACATAGCTCTGGGTATACATACTCAATATATAGTGCAACCTCCTCACAATTAACTAAAACATAGCTCTGGGTTGCTCTGTACTCTTCATCTATCATATATCTTTTCTTTGCTCTTCCAATTACTCTTCCATGGTGCTTGAGATAGATAGCTTGCCCTTAGATTTATCTTCTACTAGCACATGACCTTCTTTATTCCAAGGCACATTTATATTCTTTGTATTAACAAGTTCTTCAAAATAATAAGAACAAAAAGATGATGCACTATTAAATATGCATTACAAATTGAACCTTCAAAAGTTTCCTTGTTTCTAACATTTAATTTCAACTTATGAAGATATCTACAACCATTAATTATGGTTTCAATTAAATCAAATTATAATATAAATTTATGCTTGAAATAATAAAATAGAGCTACTTATATATATTTATCTTTCAAAAGGATACATCCACCTGTATTGCACTGGCTAGGCTATTCTTCCTTCAAAAGCCAAATGGATCAGCAAATGCTCCATTGAGTCAAAAAAAACTTGGTAAGAATATCTACTCAAGCTTACACAGAATGAGAGGTATGTCATTCTCTAGTCTCATCATGACATCTATCTTGATTGTGATTGTGGTTAACTATTCAAAGAATAAACTAACTTCTATAAGGACCTTCCAAACACTTAGGGAAAGTATTTCATGGAAAGAAATTGGTGTTAATCTATGCATAAATACATGCTAGACATGTCTTTTTTATTCTAAATAACTTAAGCTTCTTCATATCCACACATTTGCCCATATTTGACACATATCCATTAAGAAATTTCACAATTTTAACCCATTCACACAATGTTTGTCTTGGCTTTTTATTAAGTGTGTAACAAGCTTTAGGGTATTTTTCTATAGCCTCATTCTGTTTCAATTCAAGGTACCAATAGAAATCATTCAACTCTTATCTTGATTATAAAGTGTCATTTATTTATCCATCTACATTTAGGACAATGTTGCAAATATTGTTAAGCACATTTTTTTCAATATGTATTACATCCAAGTTAAGACAAATTAAATCAGATTTCCAATTGGGGAAGTCCCAATAAATACTACATTTCCTGCAGGCAAATATTTTGCATATAGATCCATTAATTCTAATAGCTTTCAGTAACCTTCTTTAGACCCAGACTCTGAATCTTTGTCAAGATATCATCTCTTGAACATACAACTACTGGAACTATCATCATTTTTTTATTTTTTTGAAATGCATGCAGTTCTATTTATATGGAATGGATGATTTGTAGGTAGAAACTTATTATGGTTAACAAATAATGACTATTTATCACTGAATATGATAGTAAAAGAATCATACTTGTCCATGTAATACGGGCATACTAATTGTCCTACATTACTCCAACCAGATAATATTGAATATTATGGAAAACCACTTACCATCCACATAAGGGCCACCCACATAATAAAAATTACTTCTTTGAGATGTCATATGTATTCATACCAACATCCCACAAATAATTAAACTCTACTTTAGAAGGCTGTGAAAAAAAATACATGTCTTTCTGATTTTAGGCCATGGAACCAATATTGGCTGAAACATATATTGCTCCTTCATACACAACCATGAAGGCAAATTATAAGGTGTCACTATCAATAGCCATGTAGGATACAATTATCCAGATTGACCAAATGGCCAAAAATCATCAGTGTAGAGCCCCAATCTCACATTTTGACTTTCAGCAACAAAATCTTGATGTATATGATTAAAATGCTTCTAAGCAAGTGAATCTGATGGATGATGCATCACACCATGTTCAACCTCATGCTCAGAATGCTACCTAATATCATGTGTTGTACCATTTGATGCATATAATCTCTACAATCAAGGAAATAAAAAGAAGTAATACATCTTTTTATATGAAACTTTCATCTTTTGTCGCATATCTGCGACACGAGGAGTCTTTTTAAACCAAGGATGATCACAAAACTTATAGATAATTAAATCATTATCACCATCCAAATATAATATACATCCATTTAAATAATAATATATTCTTTCCACTAGTAGACCCATACCTCATAGTAACTTTTTAGTACTGTAAAAGTTGTTAGCGACCAATTTATTATCAAGAACAACCTCTTTCATCAGTTCTATAACCTGATCAATTAATTTCATAGATATATGATTTTCTAACTTCATGCTCATAAGTCAAGCCACAAGTGACAATTGTGAATATTTTTTACAACTAGGCCATAACCAATTATCTACAGCTTGAAGCTTATATAAAATTTCTTAGCTTCAGGATTAGGTGGTTCATCTATATAATTCATATTAAAGTCAGCACCAGTAGCTTCCCTGACCATTCCATGGTATGTGTTTGATGTTTCTTCACTACATACATATGATCCAGTACCCTCATTTTGGTCAATATTCATAGCCATTGTACTTTCTCCTATATAAATCAAAACAAAATAATTTAGTACAAAGCCATATTTAGCCACATGGTATCTAATAATGTTTACATCACGTAAAGACATATTCTAACACTTGCTGTTATTACATGGAAACTTAATTTTATCTCTGTACATCCATATCGATTGACTACAAGCAAATTTGATGAAAGTTTCTAGCTCACTCAAAAAATCTTTATTCAAAATTCTATCCATAAATTGTTTGTACATCCACTGATGATCTGAATTCATTTTTCACTTTTATATTTGCAAAGAATTATGCTCAATCATAATCCTGAATGAAACATACAATTAAATTCATATAATACTATTACTTAAATAAAATCAATTATAGATGAATTTACAAAGATAAAATATCATGAACATCTAGGCAATGCATTTGTATAATCTACATGAAGAAATAGAGCATTATTAGCATGCTAAAGGTGAAAGATATCATGCTATTGTTAGATGAAGGGAGCATGTCTCTTCTAGTGCACCAATCAAAGCCACACAAAAAGACAAGAATTAGGAGAACACAAGAATCAAGTGAAAGGACAAGAAAGGGAAGCAAAAAAAAGAAATTACAAGTTTGAAGGAGTAAGATTCTCACTTCTCAATGAAGATCAAAGATCAAAATTTCAATTGTTATTAAACTCAATCTTTGGATATAAACATAAATAGGAAAGAAAAACTAAATTGAATGAAGTTCAAATTCTAAGAACTCTTGGAAAATGAATTAATGAAGAATTCCAACATTAAAAATAATAAATATGGACTAGAAAACATATCATACAAAGTATTAAACTAGATTTCATAGATGTGAAGCAGCCTAAAATTTCAAATTTCTAGCCTTACAAATATGGACTAATTAGAGATATGAACAAATATAAGCATTAACATTAACATATTTTATGGAAAACTACAATCAAAAAATAGTTTGCTAAAGAAAATTGAATGAGATAAGAAGAATAAAAATTAAGCAAAACTAGTTGACTATAGAGATCTTAGTAATTCTGTCACATCCTACATTAAGTTTACTAACAAGATAGAGATTAGAAATCGATGAATATAATCTGGTAAAACTAGAGCTTAATATTAAAGAGAGACATGACTGAAACACTAAGAGCAAAGGCGAAAGAAATGCATAAATAAATAGTTAATTGAAGTAGAAGCCTAAGGACATGCCATCTTATGAACTAAAGAACTACCAAAAAAACACCAGTGCAAAAGAAATTTATCCTAATATTTGAGTAATTTACTTAATGATTATTTACATACACATCAATTCAAACTTAAATGATACGAAGGATGACAACATATTAATTTAGCAAAAATTATAGATATGAGTATCACTTATATATTTTTGCCGATTAGATATTTAATTGAGAAATTAATTTTTGTTTTGAAAAGCCTATTTTCATTTTCTATGATGGTTGTTAGCTCACATAATATGTTATTTTCAATTTAATCTTTTATGAAAAGAATGAACACATAAAAGTATATGTTTATCAAAGAAAAGATTTAAAAAATCTATATTTTGGCAAGAGTAGCCCGAGTGAGCTATTTTCACAATGCCCAAATAGTCAATGAGCAAATCAACTACATGGCTACACCACTTTTTTTAAAAGATTCTAAAATAGGTTAATTAATTTAATCAACCAAAAAATTGGCTATGATTGCAAAAAAATTATAAAATTATTTATTATACTCATATTATAAGGTTACATCAAAACAAAACTTTGAAAATATGTAAATGACAAAAAATACAATGATACATATAAATATAAACAAAAAACTATACACACACACATGTGTGTATGTGTGTGTGCATCATATATCAAGAGTATCATTAAATGCACAAAAAAATATATATTAACATACTCTACATCTAAAATAGCTGAAAAAAAATAAAAGAAAAATATAAGCTATATCAAGAGTATCATATATCAATAGTATCATATTATGCATTAATGATATTTTTTTATTTTTGTTTATTATTAAATTTTTATTGCTAAATATTGAAATTAACAAAAAATATACTACTAGAATAACATTAAATCTAAAATATCACACCAATATTAAAGATATTTTTTGCATATGGAGATTTAAATCCAATAAACAATTTTAATTAAAAATCATTACTTTGATATTTTGATTCTCAATAATAATTGTAATCAATATAAGATCATAGTCAAAATTTTAAAAATCATTAGTAAATGACGTGTTTCATCTTGTTTTATTTTTTTAAAAAAATCATTATACACAAAATAAATCATCATGCATGATCAGTGTGTGCTTTGAGAATGCATGATATCTAATAAAACACAATGAAAAAAATCTACAAGATGTTTGTTCCCCTGCTTACAATAATGTATAGTCTGACTTGGGTTCTTAGTGTTCTACACCTCCAATTTCTCCATCAAGTGTGCTTGTATTCTACATACTAATATTACATAGATATAATAAAGTCTTAGTGTAGTGATTTTTTTTCAATAGTACTATTAAACAAGAATTAATATCAGGCCAAAAAAACTAAAAAAAATTCATCATCATCCACCAACAAAAATTAAAGCCTCAACATACTATCAGCATGAGCAATGATAGCAAAATTAACGGTTATGGTTAAGCTGTACCTTCTTTTCTGAGAAAAATATAAAAGTTTCATACTATAACCACAAAAACTTGATTAGTAGATAAATTTACACAGGTTCATATTCATCTTCTTTACTGGACAAAAATTGTAAAATATAAAAACCATATATTAAAATATAAGTTATAACTTGAATTTTAAAAATTACAGCACCTTGCTCTTCTTCACCTCTTGTTATTATTTTTTTCATCCTCTTTTACTATTCTTCTTTGAATTTCACAGCTAGCACACTTTCTGTTGATTTGAAATCCACTAAGCCTTAAAAAAATAATCATTAAAATAAAAAAAGTTCACACTGCCAATTTATCATTAAGACATAAAACCTCAACAAAAACACACTTTTAGCTCACAAATAATTTTAAATTTGCAAAACTCATTTCTAATTAGTAATGAGTTTTGAAAATAAATAAAAAATACATAGAAAGAGATAGAGAGAGAGAGAGAGAGAGTTGTTCTTTGTTTAATATGTATCTTTGAAATGATGTGCGATGGTGGCATCTTTTGAGAGATGTTCTTTGTTTGATATGGTTTTTCGAAATGATGCTGCGATGATGGTGTGTTCTGAGAGTCAACTCAATGGTTTTTCAGAAGTGAACAGACCTAATTATGTAGAGATGGCCAGACCAGGGAGTGATGGGTCAGAGACTGAAAATATTAGAAAACAAAATTATTTAATATTTAACCATTAATTATATTATTTAATAAATAAATAAATTTATGGTTAATAGCTTATGAAATTTTTTTAGTTATTTTTTATAATATTATTTATAAATTAATCAAATAAATTTCAGAAATAAAAAAATTAATTTATGGTTATTACAATGGAGAAAATAAATAATATTACTAATAACCATGAAAACTTTTAATTGGAAATTAAATTTTCATATTATTTCATTTATTAAAAAAAACATATTATTTCATATAACCATGGATATATTGTATAAATGTATAACCATTCAAAATTTATAACATCTCAATTAAATAAAAAATAAATAACCAAGTAAATAATGAACAAGGAACATATTAAATAATATTCATACAAATAATAAAATATCTGACCATAACAATAAAAATATATAATCTTAACATTATCCAAAAAAATAAAATTAAAAATTAATTACCCACAAATATAACTTACAAAAATAAGACTACAAATAAATCCAAAAATAAAAAAAAAAGACAAAAGCAACCAAATTTAAACTTGTATATTACTATTACAAGTGATATTAGATAATTTTTTAGTAGCTATTTCAATATTTAAAAAACAAGAAGAAAATATTAAGCAAATAATAATTTTATATACTATGATTATTAACTTCTGAGTTAATATCATACATCTAAGTAAAAAGATTAGTTATGAAAACTATAGTACATAACAAAGAAGAAGTATCAATAACAATTTTTAAAAAAGATTTGTTTACTTCTTTAAAGTAAGTATCATGATAGAGGAGCTCTATGAAGACTCCTAAATGACAATGAAAATTGACATGCCTCCCTCAATTCCCAATAATACTCTCGGCCTCATTCATAGATAAAACTACAAATATCCATATATGATATATCATTTTTTCATATGATATATACATTATAGAGATATTCTATTGTGTATGCATACATGTATCATATTGCACATCACTATTCTCTTAGTTGCACATTTATATCAAAGTATACACTTTAATATATAATGTGATATGATTATATACTTGTATTAGTGTTTAGATATAATGTTGTGTTTAAAATATTTTTATAAATGTTACATATATATATATATATATATATATATATATATATATATGCGTGTGTGTGTGTAAATATTTATATCACAATTATAAATATAAACATTATAAATATTATATATTTTTACTAATATTATATCACAATTATAAATATTTTTATATCTGTAACACTTTTATAAATATTATATAGTATATATATCACAATTATATAAACATTATAGATATTATATATTTTTATAAAAATTTATATGCTATATAAATATTTATAAATATGTATACATATTTTATATGTTATATAAACAATTATATAAATGGATAGTATTATGTAAATGTTGTATAAATATTTATAAACATTTATACATATGTATAAATATTTATATATAACATTTATATGTTTATATAAACATATCAATGTTTATAATGTTATATGTTTATATATATTATATATTAGAGTAATATGATTATAAAAATGTATAAATATTTATATATAATGTTATATGTTTATAATATTTATATAAATATTATATTACTTTAAATCGGGAATACTATTTTCCAAAATAGTATACCTCTCATGCTAGAGTGTTTTTGAAGATAGATGTTTTGATATTTTTTTTTATTTTTTTTTTCAAATCATGAAATTAATTAGAGCAATAAAACTATTTTTTGAGTTTACCATAATGTAGAAATCTTTTATTTTGATGTAATTTTTAATATGAATATTTACTTATGTAGGTACTTTTTAAAAAAATATTATTCTAATGCACCATTACATAATTTTTCTCTACGTCTAATAACACCTAACAACAATAAAAAAATATTTTCAAACAATATTAAACTAGCAAAACGAATAATTTACTAATTAGCATCACCATGATTAGCTCATATTTTATATTTAATTGTGGATGATATCTTTTTTTTGCATGAAAAAAAATTAATTGTTTCTTTAATTTTATCAAAATTAAAGAGGTTGTGAAAAAAAACATGAACAATATCAAATTTAATGATTTGATTTTATCAAGATTATACAATATCAACAATTCTTTCACTAATTATGAAATATTCTTGATTATTTGAGTATTCTAATTTGAGTTGAATATATGTTTTAAGCAAAAGATTAATAATTTTTATAATTTTAAAATATAATCTTTAAATATTATCTCATTAATAAAATAAAAATTTATTATATTTTAACATTACACAAAGCCAACTTGAAAATTCAAGTAGCATAACCTGAGTAGGTATTCACTTGCAATCTAAGAAATGAAGTTCTAGGTTGAGTATTTTAGACCTAATAAATCAATATGAATAACCAAACTCTCTGAGATATTAGTTTTGCCTAACTTAATTGCCAATTAAACTAATAAATATTTTGGCTTTACCCAAAATATCATCTCTAACACAAGCACAATAAAGAGTCAAAACTTCTATCACTTGTAAACTCTTTTGAATCATACATCAAAAAATATATGATTTGCTTTTAATTAAATTGTTTATGAATAAATAAAACATGTTGTGTTAAACAATAATTTAAACAATAAGATTTAAGAAAACACTGGCATTTCATCCTCTACATTATCTGTGATCAACTAACATTCATAAAAATTTTATATAATCCTAATATCAATTTTTTCTCAAGTAAGATTGGTATTTATGTTGTATGTATGTTGACTTTAATGGAAGTTGAGATTACTATTCAATTGGTTTTCATGGTTTATGGTGTTGTAAATAAAGGCTAACCAACCTATTTCCAATTTTTAAATATCTATAACCTAATTTATGCATATTTTATTTAAAATATTTACATTCAAACATGTTGTAGAACTAACAATGCTTGTATCATACCCCTCTCATAGGAAGCTTGGTTGGTTAAGACTCTTAGCAATGACCAAAAGGTCACGAGTTCAAGTCTTACTGGTGGGGGGTACTGGGAATATTCCTTACCTCCTCGGTTCTCTGAGGCCCAAGGGGATGTAAGGGCCCACATAAGTGGGCCCTGAAGCCTTTGGTTATCAAAAAAAACAATGCTTGTATCATTTACCATGGAAAAATAAACTGTTGTTGTCAGCTTAGAACCAACACCCTTAACTTCATGTATTAGAAAAGTAATATCATCAAATCAAACTTTTGTTACAAAATGAAAGGAAAACAAAATGTAGACATTATCACACTAACTTTGGTCAAAAGTAAAGATGCCCATGAAGCAAATGCAAAAAATATTAGGTGCAATGAATAAACTAATAGTTTTGAAGCATATATGAAAATTGAACAAATTCGGTATCCTAGTATAATAAGTAATCAACATGTAATTATAACATAAGAAGAATAAAATTAATAAAATATTTTTGGGAGAGTCTCCTAGCCAATATCTGATTGATACAAATTCAGAAAATTGTTGAGCAGTAGATTCCAAGGACTCATTTCCATTTTGTCCTGGTAGTTTAAGTCAATCCTAGGTAGACAGTTCCTCCAATCACCTGTCCAAGTGGATAACTAATTTTAATTAATGTTAAGAACAGTTAGCTTAAATATTTCAATAAAATCAATGGAAAAAAAATTATCTTGTGTGAGATTAATTATAATTATCAAGTTCGATCATCAAACCAATTCCAAATATCATATATTCCATTCTTTGTCAAAAACTAAAAGCATGGACCAAATATCACAACAAATGAAAACACAAAATCAGGTCTTCAAATTGAAAGAACACCGATTAGCTTATGTTTCATTATAATTCATGTTTCAGAAAATATAGAAAAAAGATGAATCGAAAAGGCAAGAACACCAATTAGAATTAGAATGATGAAGCATAACATACAGCCAAAAATATTTCGTAAGCAGATCGCCTTCTTGATGCTATATTACTCCGCCACCGATTAGGTTATTATTCATGTTTAACTTGTTAAATTTTAAAATATTAATATTTATTTATTTATTAATTATTTTAAGATTACATATTTTATATTAAATTTAATATTATTTTTTATTTTCTTTTTAATATTCTATTAAATTTACTAAATACTTTAATTCTTATAAATTTTAGTTGAGGCAAAAATAAAAGTTGAATTAAAATCAACATGGGGTTAGTTTGGTAGTGATTTTCAAAAGTGTTAACAAGACTAAAAATAATTTTAAGTGTGTTTAGGAGAAAAAAATATTATTAGTAATATTAAAAAATATATAATTGTTTTAATAAGCACTTTGAGATATTTTTTTTATAACGTCAAATGTTCTTGGATGAAATTAAAACATCAATATATTTATCCTTGGATGTCAATTTGTTTTATTTTAAAATATATGAAAAATATAATTTTTTTAATAATTCAAATATTTCAAATCTTTTGGTAATAAATTTTAAAATAAATTCCTATAATTATTAAATTTTTTTAAGTTATATTAATATAAATATTTACTTGTTTATTTGTTAATTTAGATTTTTGTGAATATTTTTCCATCATCAACCAAATAATGATTTTAGGTTTTTATTAAAACAAATATTTATGTAAGCTTATGTATCATTTCAAATATTTTAAAAAATGTTTTAATTATAAAATTAATTATTTAATGTATTTACCAATACAAACACCCAAATATCCCCACCAACTAATTCAAATAATATTTTGTATATATTATTTAAAATCTTATAATCATAAAAATAGTTATTTTAATCCTTATTAATATACATTTTTATTCGTATTTATATATTTATGAAATTATTTATTTATAATATCCTATTTTTATAAATATATGAAGGAAAGGAATCTTTCAAGGATCCCTCATCCATAGTCCATGACTAACCATTAATATACAAAATTACATCAAATATTAAAATAAATAATATATAAAAAAATAATTTAGCATAAATTAACTACGATAATAAACCCAAGCTATGCTGGGAAATATCCCTAGATAAATGCATGTATTTTGTGAAAATTATAATTTAAGGACTAATCAGTTGCTATTAAAATATATTTGTAAAAATATGTTTCTTGATAATAATTTATTGAGGGATTTTTTGTTAAGCTAATTAACTAGGGAAAATCCATATATAAAGTCTTTGCTAAACTTGCCGCGAATGTTTGTACCAAAATCAATGAAAATATTATCTAGAGATATTCTTAAATCAAAAATTTCAACCACTAATCCATCACACATCCATCACAAATTTATCATTCAATAAAAAATCAAACATCTCTTGCTGTTCCATATTTAATCACTCGCAAATTAGCTAGGGATTATATCACTAGCAAAATTTCAAACTAACTAAACAGATAATTTCTTGTAGTGTAGACAGATATATTAATATGCAGATGGATATATATATAAAGATATATATAGACAGACAAATATATGTATATATGTATATATACATATATAGAAAGATAGATAGATAGACAAATATATAGATATATAAATAAATAATATAGATAGACGAAAAGATAGAAATAAAGAAAGACATGTAGATATATAGAAAGATAGATAGACAAATAGATAGATAGATAGATAGAAATGAGATTGGGCAATAGATAGACAGATTAATAGATAGACATATAGATAGACAGATAGATAAATAGATAGAGAGATAGACAAATAGATAGATAGATAAATTAATAGACAAATAGATAGACATATAGATAGATAGACAAACAGATAGTTAGATAGATAAATAGTTAAATAGATAAAGAGATAGATCGACAGAGAGATAGACAGACATATAGACATACAGATAGTTAGACAGATAGATAAACAATTATAAAGATAGATAGACAGAGAGATAGATAGACAGATAGTTATAAAGATAAACAGATTGAAAGATAAGATAAACAGACAAATAAACATGCAGATAGAAAGACAAAAAGAAAAATAGATAGATAGGTAGATAAATAAATAGATAGACAAATATATAGATAGTTAGATTAATAGATATATAGATTGATAAAAAGATAGATAGATAGATAAATAGAAGAATAGATAGATAGACATATAGAAGGATTGAAAGACAAATATATTGACAAATAAATTAATAGATAGATGGATAGATAGACAAATTGATAAATATTTAGATAGACAATTCAATAAAAATAAATATTGATAGATAGATAGATAGACAGATAGACATAGATACATAGATTGATATATGCACAGATATGTAGATAGATTGATATACAAATAAAAAGATAGACAAATAGATAGATAGATAAATTGATTGATTGATTAAGTGATAGATAGATAGATATATAGATAGACATATCGATAAATAGATAAATACATAGATAGATAGACAAATCAATAAATAGATAGACAGAAAGATAGATAGAGAAAAAAATATATAGTTAGACAGATAGATACACATATTGATAGACACATCGATAGACAAATAATTAGATTGATAGATAAATAGATAGATAGACATATAGATAGAGAGATAGATAGATAGATATAAAGATAGATATACAAAGTGATAGATAGATAGAAAAATAGATAGATAGACAAATAGGTAGACAAATATATATGCATATTTATAGATAAATAGATAGATATATAGATAAATATATAGATAGATACACTTTTACATAGATAGATAGATAGGTAGATAGATAAATAAAAAGGTAGATAGATTAATAGAATGACTGATAGATAAGTAGATAGATAGATAGATATATTGTCACATAGATAGATATATAGACAGACATGCAAATAAATAGATATATATATATATATATATAGAAAGAAAGATAGATGGATAGATAGATAGATAAACAATTAGATAGATATATAGATTGATAGACAAAAATATAGACATTTAGATAGACAAATATATAGATAGATACTTAGATAGATAGTTGGATAAATAGGTTAGATAGATAGATAAATAGATAGATAGATAGACAGATAGATAGATGGATAGATAGATAGTAAGATAGTTTGACAACATATAGATAAATAGATAGGTAGATAGACAGATAGATAAATTGTTAGACAAATGTATATAAAGATTGATTGATTGATTGACAAAAAGATTGATATATAGATAGATAGACAGATAAATAGTCATATAGATCAACAAATAGATATATAGACAGATAGATTAATTTATTGATTGATAGATAGGGAGATAGATCAATAAATAGATAAATAGACAGATACATAAAGAGATAGATAGATAAAAAGATAGACAGTTAGATTGATAGATACACATATTGATAGACTGATCAATAATAAATAATATATCATATAAATAAACAGATAGATAGGCAGATAAATAAACAAATAACTAGTTAGATAGATATAAAGTTCGATAGTCACAAAGATAGAAGATATAAAAAAGATAGATAAACAAATAGATAGATAGAGATATATAGACATATAGATAGACAAATAGATAGGTAGATTGATAGATACACTCATAGATAGATAGATAAAGATAAAGGGAGATACATTAATAGTCATAAAGATAGACAAATAGATATATAAATATATAGAGATATATAGTCAAATAGATAGAAAGATAGATTGACAGATTGACACAATATAGATAGATAGATATAATGATATATTGACAGATAGATAGATAGATATAGATAGATAGATAAATAGAAAAAAATAGATAAATCTATAGATAGATAGACGAAAATATAGACATTTAGATAGATAGATAGAAAGAAAGAAAGAAATATAGATAGATAAAGAAATAGATAGACAAATAGATAGATTGCTAGATTGATGGATAGTTAGATAGATAGATAGATAAATAGTTAGATAAACATTTAGCAAGATGGACAAATAGATATATAATATATAGAAAGATTTGTAGTCAAATAGATAAAAAGATAGATAGACAGAACGACACACATATATATAGATAGATAGAATGATATATAGATAGATAGAGAAATAGATATATAGATAGATAAATAGATAGGTAAATAGAGAGATATAGATAGATAGACAGAAAGATAAACAAATAGATAGACAGTAATATATATAGATAGATAGATTGATTGATTAATTAATTGATTGATTGATCGAAAGATAGATAGATAGATTGATATAAAAATTAGTAGTTAGAGAGATAAATAAATAAATAGATAGAGTGATATATTGACATTTAGATAGACAGATAGATAGATAAGTGATAGATAACATAGATAAATATATAGATAGACAGAAAATAGACAGATCAGATAGATAGAGATAAAGTATAGACAGATAGATATGTAGAGAGATAGATAGATAAATAGACAGATCA